>JALPVH010000474.1:2651-28525 GCA_023242295.1 Diaporthe ilicicola | reverse complement strand
TAAGTTTTTATTATTATTAATAACTTTTTTAAGATAATAAAGATATAATTTAATATAAAGGTTAAAATATTTATTTTAAATAATAAAGGTAAATATATTAATAGAATTATAGTTAATATATTTTATTAATAAGTAATTATTTATTAAAAATTATTATTATATTATTATAAATTAAATAGTATATTAAAGCAATATATATAAATAGTTATTATTAATATTAAAGCTATAATTCGAAATAAAAACTTTTTTATTTTATAGCCTAAATCGATTATATATTTTATATATCTTTAAAACTAAAAGCTATATAAGGTATTACTTTATTAAATTATATCTTTTAAAATATTATATAGAAAAAAGCTAAATATTAAATACTTTTAATTATACTTTTACCTTTATTATATTTATATTTTTATAGAAATATAAAAGCTTAAAATAAAACTATTAAATTAAGCTAAAAAGGCTAACTTTATAAGTTTTAAAATAAATAATAATTTAATATTTTACTTTTTTATACTATTTTAAAAAGTTATTATAATTATAATAATAAATTATATATATTAAAAGAAATAATAATTATTAGTAATATAGTTAATTAAAGATTTAATAATTAAAGTTATTAAACCGTTAATAAAAATATCTTTATAATCTATAATTAATATACCTTTAAAATTATTACCGCTTACTTCTTTACTTAAATAAGTATAAGATAATAATTATTTTATATCTTTATATAAACCGGTATAAGATATTTAAAATTATTTTATACCTTTATTTAAACCGGTTATTAGCTTTAAAAGTTATTATTTATAACTCTTTTATAAAATAAAGGTAAATATTTAATTTATTAATAATAATTTAATATTAATAAATATTAATTTACCCTTTATACTTATAAATATTAACTTTAATTTTAATTATAAAAATTTATTTTTATTACTTATATTAATTAATATTAATTATAAGAAATTAGCTATTTTTACTATTATATTTCTTCTAATATAAAAGAATAATATTTTATAAAACTATATTTAAGCTTAAAAAAGTTTTAAAAGAAAAGCTTAAGTTATTATTATAAAAAAGAAGTTAAACGTATTTACTATTATAAATATATAGGAAAAAGGTTTTTATTATTTATAATTAATATATTATTAACTTATATTAAATATACGTTAAAAAATATAATATAAAGGGGTAACTTTTCCGTTATAAAGCTTACTTTATCGCTTAAAAATTTATTTAAATATATAGGATAAATTATAATAATATTTATAATTTTATTACTTATTATAAAATAATAAAATTTATTATTTAAATTGCTATAATAATTAATTTAAACTTATATTAATTTAATATTAAAATAATTTATTTATATAATTAATTAAAGTATAATATTTATATATAACTATTACTTAAATATTAAATGTTATTTAAAAATATTATATTTAAAATATTTAAAGCTTTATATAGCTTAAAGTAATTAGGCTTTAAATAATTTAAAATATTATATAATAAACTTATTAAATATTATTAATATTTAATTTAAATATTTTTATTAGTAAAGGTATTATTATTATTATTTATAGTAATAATATCTTAATTATTAAAATATACGGTATTATTACCGCTTTTAAGTTTATTTTATTAAAAAGGTTTAAATATATTAATATAGATTCCTGCTAATACTTTTTAAATTTTAAAATTTATTAAATAAATACCGAAACTTTTATATTATAATAAGAATATATAAATTATATATTTTATCGGTTTAATATATTTAATATAAATAGCCATTAAATCCTTATAAATTTAAACTTATTTTTAAAATAGAAAATAAATAGTAATATTTCTTTTAATATTATAATATATTAATTATTAATAAATTTTATTAACTTTTTAATTATAGAAATTAAAATTAATTTTATTTATTTTATTATAATTATATTAATATTTAATATAAAATAAACCGAATAATATTTTATAATAGCTAAAGATATTTTACGCTATATTAAATAAACTTTAAAATATTAATTATATTATCTTTATTAACTATTAATAATAAAGCTTAATATATATAATAATATTTTATATAATTTAAATCCCGATAACTTTAAAGCCTTTTAAGGCTAAATTTAACTATTAAATAAATTACTTATTATATAATTTTTAAAATAATAATTTATAATTACTAAATTAATTTATAAAGCTAAATATATAATATATTTATTAATATTATTTTATTTACGCTAAATAATTTAAGCTTTAGCTAAACTTATTATTAATTATAAAAATTAACTATTTATTTTATATATTAATAATTAGCCTATATTAAACCTTATTTAAAATATAAAAGTTATTATTTATTTAAAATATATTATTATTTATTACTACTTTATATATAAGGGAATTAAATTTATTTATAATATTTAATATATATTATCTGCTAATAATTTAATAAATATTTATATAATAGTTTTATTAAAGCCTATATTATAAAACTTATATTATTTATTAAGTTTAATTAATTTTTAAAAGATTTAATATTAATAGGTGCTAACTAAACTTTTAATAAAAGAAAGTGTAGTAATAGATATTACTTAGCAATTAAAATATTATACTATTCTTATATATATTAGCATTTATTAGTTATTAAACGATAATAATAAATAAAAGGTATATTAAAAGGTATAGGTTAGCCTTTATAATAATTAAGTAGTTTAGCGCTTATAATTCTCGCTTTTTTTAAATGTAGTTAAGGGGTTTATTTCTTCCCTTAATATTAGCAAATAGATAATATTTTATATTACTAACTTTATTAGTATAAGTATCCCGAAAGAATAATCGATGCGCTCTATTAAAGTGCAACCACTTAAAAAATACATTAAATGTGGGAAATTATAAGGATATGTGTGTGGTAGCAATCTAATGTATTAAACCTCCACGATCGGCCCGGAATATACCCTCCTAGCCCAAGTTACGTAATATAGCACGCTAAAGGTGATGACTGAGCCAAATACCAAGACCGCCCAGTTCATGTGCGCAGGTGTGACCTCCCTTGTGGCCGGCCAAAAACTGAAAAAGAAAATGAATAACAGATATGCACACGAAAAGGCATTGTTTGCAACCCCGAAAAGCCCTGGAAGGCGCCAGGGTCCCCATGTCAGAGTGGAGTCGACAGTGTTGACCAGCAGGTCATCCGGACTCGGGTTGCGAATTTGCCCACGCAGCCGTCGGTAGAGCAAGAGTGACGAGGCCATGAGATAGGATCCAAAGAGGCCGGCGATCGAAATGGATATGACCCCGTTGAAGGCGGTTGCGTCCCCTATGTTGACCAGAGATAGTATGATGGCGATGATGGTTGTCGTAAGCACGGCATACAGAGGGATGCTGGTGCGTTGACTTGTCCTCATCAGCATCTTCCACCCAGGAAGCCCACGATCGCGAGCGAAGGCCCAATACAACCGTGAGGTAGAAGCCACGCAGCCTGTTGTAGCACTAAACGCCATGACCACAATGACGGAAGCCATCGCCGCCGCGCCCGCCGTGGATCCCACAGCTGTTCGGAAGATTGCCATGAATGGGTAGGACGGGTTCTCTGCCAGGGCTGCATCGATGTCCGAGGCTGCCACGCAGTACAAAGTGACAATGAGCATTGAGAACCCTAGCGCCCCGTTGATCGCCAACCCTGTAAGGAGAGACCGGGGTATTACTACCGCGGCGTTACGGATCTCTTCCGCCATCTGAGCATGAAAGTCAGGAACTGAATCATTGACGTATTGGAGGAGCTGAACTCACATGAATGGCCCCATCAGCCCCAAGAAACGCGAACACATTACCAAGGAGCCCGATGCAAAATGAGAGGCCTTGCGTCTGCCAATCACCGAGGTTATAAAAGTTGTTGAAAACTGCCGCAGAGTCCCCATGCTCACTCAGCAAGGCCAAGGGCAACATGATGGCAAAGAACCCGAGAAGATGCAAAACCAGGACGAGACCCTCAAACCTGGCAAGCAGAGACCCAATGGCGCTATTGATGGCGAAGCCCAGCAGGACGACTCCCCAGAAGAGGAGCGTGCCGTGCCAATTCTGCATTGCGGTGCCGTACTCGGGGTGGGTGAGCAGGATCAGGCCCTGAATCATCGTGCCGGTCACAAAGCCACCGGATGCTACCAGGGCCTGCCAGCCCGTCAGGGCCAGCCATGCAGTCAGGTATCCAAGGAACTTCCGCGAGCTCGGCGGCGCAAGCATGGAGACCCAGTGGTACTGTCCGCCAGAGGTCGGCGCCATGGAGACTAACTCGGAGAGAGTTGCGAACACGGAGAGCGTGCCCGCCCAGACGAGGATGAATCCGTAGATGATGCCCGATGGGCCGCCACTTGCGAATGTTAGCAGGACAACGTGATTTGTTGGGCCGATTCAAGAATTGATGTTTACTTTTGAAGTCCTTGCAAGAATGTGCTGAGTCTCGTTAGTTACAGGTACAAGCAATTGCATAATATGGCAGGGAGACTAACATTAAAGACCCCTCCCATGTGATGAGAATTGTGCAACTAAACCCCAGAATCGTCATGAAGCCAAAGTTCCTCTTAAGCACAGGCTTCTTTCCGAGACGCGTTAAGGCAGCATCATCACGGGAGACAGGACCGCGGACCATTGGTCCAAATGCGCCCATCTCCTCCATGTCTTTCGTGATCTCTTCGGAGGGCATCTTTGGTGGTGTGCAAAGGTCTCAATAGAGTTCGGTACAGGGTGATTTGATTGTGTTAGAGAAGAATCGACTTGACCAGAAATCTTCCAAAACAAACTGTCGATCTGAGAGGTGGTCAGTCTCTGATATTCGGTGCCTGGTTTAATGCAGTTGCTGCTAGACAGCCAAATTTGAAGGGCTAATCAGAGACTGTACGCTCTTGCAAAACCTTGAACTAGAAGGAAATTGGTCGCGCGAAACTTCATGCCCGTAACTTCACTGCGCAACGCGACCTGCAACCCATCGGTCTTCCACATTGGAGATGGGCAATGAAAGAGTGCAAAAGAATTGAAGCTGAACCCGCTTGCTAGTTGACGAATCTGGTTCGCCCGCCGGATCTTGGCCTGTGCTGGTGGGATCGTCTATTGGTGATATGAGCCTGTGGCGTGCGGGAGGAGTCACGTTGCACAGCAGCCCGCGGAGGTCGGCTCGGGGTCAGCTGTGATGGGTGGCTAGACCGGTCTGCAGCTGCATGCGACTATCTCATGCTGCATGATGCACAAAAGTTCTCACTCCGTACCGTGGCGTCGGATGCAGGCAGGCAGTTGAGATCGTCCGATGCGCACCTCTTGTGCCGTGGAGAGGTCTTGACCGACGTCGTCAGCCAAGGCGGACTATTGGCGACTTCACATGCTCCTTCTTATTCGAGACTTGAGGGCGGAGTCAAGCTCACGCGACCCCTGGATTCACTATCAAGATCATATCACATCGGCGTGCTGTGCCTATATTGCATTGAAGGTCTGAAGATTAATTTGTTCTTCATCCTGCTCTAGCAAATGACCTCAACTCTTCCACGTCCTCAGGCACGTGCACAATCCCCGATTCAAGACTTTCCATAAGCGGCCTGAGGTAGGGCAGACAAGCAGTCAAGACACTCAGGAACACAACGATCTGATTACACACAGTCGGCAACCATAAGCTCTCAGTGACATCTGGTTTCATGTATGCACTCCATAATACTGCAAGTTGGGCTGCTGCTGCTCCAATGACACTGGAAAATACGATATTAGATAACTGGCTGAAGCTGAAGGGTGGGTAAGGCGAGACTCACAATAACCTGGTTAAGAAAACTAGAAGAACCGTTGTCTTTTTCAGGGCCGATATGTGAAGCTTGCCGATGATCCACACGTACAAGAAAACGAATCCAAACTCAGTCACCATGTTCAGTACACTGACATAAGTCCACCAAGCTCGCTTTATAGGTTAGCAGGACGTCTTGAGGGCGTGCAAGGTAGGGGGAGAAGCGTACCCGATCAGTGCAGCCGATGCGGTCGATGTAGTCCCAGGGCTTTGGTATTGAGCACTGAAATATAGAGATGGCCGTGCCAGACACGAACCATAGGCCTATGGTTGAACGGAAAGCCATGTCTACGTGGCGGTTGACGGCGGTCGGGCTCAAGTGGTTGATAAACACGCAAATCGACCATTTGACTAAAGCCAGCGTCAGAAGCAGAAATGGCGTGCTGGCATATTCAGCCTTGTAAAGAGTTCTGTCAGGCCTCTTTTCGAAAGACATTTTCTGAAGTGAGGAAGAACATCACCTTCAGAAAGCCATCAATTTGGCTTGGAGACAGATCACCCAAAGATGTCCCAAGGCCTGATGTCGCAGCGAATAATATCGCGATGCACTGGGCAAGAGATGTGACCTGAACGCGGTTGCGTAAGTCCAAGATCACGAAGCTGATTTGTGATGAACACGAACCTGAGCAATAAGAATGAGGGCATCGTCCGAGGCCAGTCTCTTAGCCATGGCATATTTCGTGCCCAGGCGGGCGCAGACACTCAGGACCGCGGCCAGAAACAGGAACCACACGATGACCAAGCTCACTCGGCTCTTGTCCCCGGCCGCCCCAGACCTCGGGGCGATATCCATGACGCTTGCTTAGCCTGCGGGAGCTAATGCAAAACCGGGTCGGGCATACTTAGTCGTCTTAGGAGGAAGCCACCCGCGCAATAAGAGGCTGACATCTAGGAAGAGTGCGGAATATTCTGCTCTATATGTCTCGCACACCTTCCCAACGAGATTTTAGCATTCTCATTCCAACGGGACATACGCCACAAAACGTGGACTCATCGCCGTGAATGCCATGGCTGCATGGGGGTGCTCCAACACACCAACTGACTGAACACGCAGCAGGCTACCTCGGCTACTTCCACCGAGGGTCCTTTAGCCCGCCTGCTTTTGGCCATGTGGCATGGCCAAGCCGATCCATGGGCCTATGGCATGGCCAAGAGGGCACCCACTATCTTTAAATGGTCCAGACCTGCACACCGGATGCATACGTCTTTACAAATGTCTCTCGAGATCGTCGGCTCTGGTTGGCGGGCGCAGTGACAGGCCGCACTGATAGGGCCGGATACGAGAGCGAACAGGTGGGTCGGCTGAACCGCACATTGAGTTGCAGCCAAGTGCAGATGACCATATCTGTGTACACGGAAGCGGGCGGACAAAAAGGAGTGCGTCCCCCGCCTGCATTTATCCTTGCTCTTCCCTCCTTCAACTCATCTGTCATCTCTCGCCCTAAGGGCGCGTTTGCACTGCATTTTTAGTCACCCACCCACCCACTCCTGGCAGGAAGAAAAGTGGAGAGAAAGTCTTGGCATTTTCTGGTATAAAATAGCGTTTTTTATATTTGTATTTGCTTTTTCTTAGATAGGGGCCGCCCCTGGGCTGCGCCCAGCGCAGTTGGCACGAAGCCATGGCCATTTGCTAAGCGAATCACCGCCGCAAATGGCCCCCTGGGGGATGCCCGCCGCGCGGCCAATAAAGTTGATTATCAACCCCTCTTGAATATGCAGTGCAGTGGTCGACAGATAGACGGGAAGTAGCCAAGGAAATGCTCTGGGGTGGTGTTACGACCCGAACCGTTGCAGGCTTGTTTGGGAATGGCGTGAGAAACATTGACAGCTGAAGACCCTTGGCCGGATTGTGAAGAAGCCTAGGCCCGGGCAAAATACGTGCACTGAAGCTTAGACGTCGTCTTTTGGTGCGGCCGTGCAAAGGAGCCCGCAGTTTTTATCTCCCAAGCTGGGGCGGGATCGTAGCGATCATGTCGTATTCTGGCTGCAACTCCTTGGCAATATCTCTAGGAGAGTCTCATTTGATATGCATCTGCGCATGGCCCTGAACACAGCATACATTGGGAGCCAGGCAGCAACGCCAGTAGCAAAAGAGGAGGTGACATCGACTTTCTGACATATGGGTGAGGAGGTGGGAGTGAACGTATGATGTTCTGTACTTTGCCAGGGTCTCGGCCTGTTAGTGGCTTGCGACACAAAAGGACCTTTGCAAAAAGCAAATGCTTCCAGATCTGCCTGTTTTCGAGCGTTGGTTCCGGCAGTTCTGAGTCACTGGACGACCTTACCCATTCTAGTCTGTACCCAGGTATTCTGTGCCACTTAATCTGGAACCCTTGGCCTCAAGCCAACACCCTCCGGCAACTTCCTGAACCTCACTCTCAGTAAACGTATGACCGACGCAACCATGTCTCTTCAACTCCAAGAAATCGACCAAGAGGTCGACTTCCCAGCCCTCGCTCGATGCATGTTCGAGTCCTACGAGGATCCCCCACAGAAGTTCTTCCACGTCTTCTTCCCCACCCACGGCACGGGCAACGAGGCAAGGGAGGCGGCCATTGATGAGGCTGCAACCCGCCTGAAGCTCTGGCACACCCATGACCCGTCCAGCTACTGGCAGAAGGTTGTCGACACTGAGACCGGCAAGGTAGTGGGTGGCTCTTTGTGGAAGATTCACAGGGAGAACCCGTTTGCCGACCCAACCCCGTCCCAGGCGACTTGGTTCCCAGATGATGGCTCACGCGCGTACGTCGAGAAAGCCCTGGTGAACCACAACGCACCGAGAGCTCGAGTGGCCCAGAAACCGCACCTCTGTTAGTAGACCCCATGAAAGCACGTCGTCAAATTCATATATTGGCTCACCACTGAATCAGACCTCTTTATCATCTTCACCCACCCTGACTACCGGCGGCAAGGCGTTGGACAGCAATTTATGGACTGGGGCTTGGAAAAAGCAAAGGTGCTGGGATATGATTTCTATTTGGACTCTACCCCCTACGGTCGCCCTCTGTACGAGGCAAATGGCTTCAGCTATATTGAGGAGAACATCAATCACCCGCAGATAGACTCTCCGGATGAGGGCTGGAAGAATGTGGAGGAGAAGGTTGGTCCCTTCACCTTTTGGTTGATGTGGAAGGCTACTGGGGACAAGTCGGATGCAGCGGAACCGGCTGTTGTCGGCGAGTGAGCCTGTTGGTCACTGTGTCGACGATGGAATTTGAAGAAGAGCAGTAGAGATCAGATTTGCATGCGGGTTCACAGGTTCAGAAAACTCTCAACTGGTTACTGTTTTGCATCAAGTGTCCATTCTGAGTTTGCAATTTCCATTTGCACTATGGACAAGCTTCCTGCAGGTGGGGTCTCAACGCTCCGCATGGTGGACCGAATGATAATTCCCAGTACTTCACAGTATTTTGATTTCACAAAATGAATGTATCCACGTCCGCCTAACTCAAATATGAGCATGAACAACAGTTTATGCCGATACAAGGGCAATTTTTTGCTGTCCCTGATGATCCAGAATTCCATATCTTGTTTCCTTCCTGGTGTGATGATTCATCTTGCTTGACACAGGACCTAGGTTATTTTAAGCATGGCTCTGACGAACTCGACTGTCTCGGCCTCGTACGTACCTCACAATCAGATCGGAAATACATTCGTGCGCACAGAGAGCTCAACCATAGGGAAAGCATTCATGCGAACATCGACCTCTCCCATTGGGAAGGCATGCTCCCGGACATCAACCCTCCCTCCGCAGTGCTTATTGGCCTCTTCGCCAGCGACCTTGTACCATTCATTTTTAGCATTGGAATTGGCTGGTCCAGGTTTGGTTGAGCACTTCCATGGCTGAGTGCGTTTATCATGAGCGGCTTGCTCAATGATGGCCTGGGCGAAACCCTCGTAATAGCTATTGGACATGTTTGAGAGATAGCCTGGAAGACCGTATGGGTGGATCCTGATAATGAAGAACAGTGAAGCACTGGTTTCTCATGATATGATAACACTGGAGCGAGAGGAGCTCTTTTCTAGGGAGCCCCTGGAGGTTGGTTGGTCCTAACGTGCCGTAGATACTTGCCGGATGCGCATAAGTAACGTTGAGACATTCCCCGCGGAATGGGTCCCGCAGACCATCGTTAGCTTCCAAAAGGACCATATCCTGCATATCACCAATAGCCTCCAAGGAAACCAGGTTACACAGGGGAGGCAGGCAGCCAAGAATTCTGCCTCCATCGGTGTAACATGAATCGAGCGATCTGCGGCGTCAGATGCCCAACCGTTCGAGAACAGAATGCCACACGGGATGAGGAATTACGCATGGCATGTGACCGAAAGAAAATCCTGGTACGAGCCCAAATTCAGCGGAAGTCCTGACACGTAATTCCGGAAGAGCTTGACAGGACTTCGTGTCAGGTCGTGTTGACAAAAATTTGATCCTTTTCGTATCTAAGCGAACTGCGCGTCTTTCAGCCTACAGTCAGAATCATGAACCAGGCCTCAGTGCAATTCCTCAAGTGGACCCCACTCTATGAGGAAGAGAAGCCGTTTCAAATATTTGGCGACCTCCTGGAAGAGTCTGTGGACAAACGCAAAACAAATTTGGCTTGGGAGGAAGCACAGATTCAAGTGCAAGATCTTCGAGATGATGCACAAAGTTACCGGCTTGATTCACATGGCTTCGCTGTGTGTCATTTACCAGGATTCACGCATCTCTCGGATAGAGGGATTATTTCAGACGAGTACATACCAGCCATCAAAAAGATGCTGAAGGCAGAGCTAGAAGACGTTGGGACAGTGTTTGCATTCGATTGGAGAGTACGTCAAATACGACCTCCCTGCTCAAAGAAAAGAAAACCACATGGCTTATAATTGGAATTCAGATCAGAGAAAGCAACAGTGAGGTGGAGGCTGGGAGCAGGATCAACTTCGGTGATCAAACGCAGCCCCTCCTCCCGAGTAATTATGCCCACATCGACACGAGTCCGATTTCTGTCATTCAACGCATTCAACAAAGCTTTCCAAACGACGCAGCGAAGATCTTGCGACAGCGCGTCCGGGCCGTGAAGTATGTAATCCAACTGTTCTTTTTTTTTTTTCCTTCCCCTTTAGCACGATAACATTGTCCTGCAACTCTACAGGTTGGGGGGTGAAAGTGACTAGAATAAAGGATGAAACACGGTTCTGATTGTATCACAGCGTGTGGAAGCCACTAACCCACCCCGTGGATCAGTGGCCGCTTGCAGTCTGCGACGGCACAACCGTCAGCCCCGACGACCTGATCGAGACAGACTCGATCCGCCAGGGGAGCGTGAGCACCCATTACTACGTCAGACACAATCCAGGCCAGAGATGGTATTTCTTGAATCGGCAGACCCCCGAAGAAGCCTTGATATTCAAGCACTTCGACTCGAAGCCTGGTGTTGAAGCTCCATGTATGGCTATAGAAACCCAAAAAGAATGATTTCACAGGGCTGACTTGAGTAGATACCATCCACTCCAGCATAAAGCAGCTGTGGCCAGTGGAAAATCCCAAGCCGAGGCAGAGCATTGAGGTCCGCACACTGATCTTTTCGGCGGAAGTCCTTGTTGCTGAAATCCCCCAAGTGCAGTGATAGTATCCCGTTTTTAAAATAATCAAGGTCTCTCAGCCATCTTCTGCAAATCTCCCGCAGAGTCACCATACATATCAATCAGCTGCCCAATTCCATTCGTTCGTGTGCTTAACTTACGTGTATGCACGTAGTAATAATTTATTGCTGTCAACCAGAAAATAGGTGCATCAATCGCCGGTATTGACAGCTGTTAGACTAGTTGCAGGGAGCATGGGATCGCGAGATATCCTGATTTCTATGGACTGCTCGGAAGCCCGGCGTGCGGCTCCCCAAATTGCTTGCGATAAGGTGGTGAGATGTAGCGCCACGCCGTTGGTGGCTGTTAGGCTAATGCAGCCGACGCACCACCGTTGCAGGTCCTGGCTACAATGTAGTTGGGGGACTGTAAATGTACCCATGCAAGGCATATTTGGAATTGACAAAAGGACCCCGAGCTTGAATTCGAAGTGACCCCAGGCCAGGGTTTGATTGAGCAGCGAGGTAAGTTATTAAAATCTTTGGTGCTTGCTGCGGACACCCCCCTACCAGGAGTAGTCTCGAGCATCGGAAAGTGAATGAGGTGACGTGGGGTGCAGTCAGAAGTCCGCCAATGGCTTTTCTTTGTTCGATCAAGATGTCTCACCGGCTGGTCCCGCAGATATTCTATCTCAATCTGTGGCACCTTCTGCATCGATACGACAGGTCCAGCCCCGATGCAGCTAGCCGGCCCAGGGACAGATGCGAATGCTCCCTCTCAATCTCAGAAGGACCAATTTAATAATGCTGTGTCCCCCCATGTCGGACCTGCCACAGGACACGAACCGCACATGCAGCTGTGGCCAGGGCTGAAGTTGTAAGATCCCTTCAACGGCAGTGTTCAACCGGTCCTTTAGCGCGGATCCTTTTGACTTGGCCATGGTTGAGACACAGCAACGCCCGGGCGGAATATCAGCGCTTCCTGGTATTTCCGTTTGTCTGCCTTCTGCCCTGGCACCAACACAATTTCGAGGGCCAACATCGAGGTGGCTTGCGACCAACAGCACTTGGCAACGTGCCACGAGTGTGACGGGACGTTTTCACCAGACGGTATCTGCGCGACAGACACAACGTCTTCTCCAACATCGCAGTTCCTTCAGAGAAGAGTCTTAAGAATTTTGCCTACTCCTTGCTGTCTAGCTGCACATTCTTTGGACAATTGTGGGCAAGTTCCCTCGCCATGGAGCCCACGCAGGGAGAGCTAGAGAGCTTGGCCCATGTAGACGACGACAGGCACAAGACACCATTCGAAGCCAAAGATGGGGAAAAGACCAACGAAATCAAATCGGTGAATTTATGCCACCAACTTCAACTTCAATTGCTTGCAGGACTGACTCATTCACGACCTAGGGTAGTGCAGAATCAAGTAGTTCCCCACGTTGGGATCCCAAGAACTGGGCTCCCGCAAGAAAATGGACGGCGACACTCCTCCTATCGGCCTTTGCCTTCTTGCAACCCCTCTCAGAAACCATGCTCTCTCCAGTGGAGAAGAACATCTCCCAAGACCTCCACATCGCACACGCATACGAGTGGCTTCTCGTCAACTCCCTGATCCTGATCGGCATCGGCCTGGCTCCGCTGGTCTTAGCGCCTTTGTCTGAGGTGTACGGGCGGAAGCCAGTCCTCATAGTCGGAAGCATCATCTTCGTCGTTTGGAACACGGGGTGCGGAGCGGCGCGGACGTTGGGCCAGTTGCTGGCCTTCAGGCTGCTCTCCGGGTTCGGGGCATCGGTCGCGGACGCCCTCGCCGGCGGGCTCATGAGCGACCTATGGCGGGCGGAGGAAAGAGGAAAGGCGTTCGCCGTCTTCATGGCTGCGCCGCTGATGGGGCCTGCTCTCGGGCCCATATGTGGAGCTTTCATATCCGAGGGCATCGACTGGCGATGGGTCTTCTGGATCATCTCCATTGCCTCGGCTGTCACCGTCGCCCTTGCCATCGTATTCCTTCACGAGACGTACGCGCCAAAACTCGAGCAGCGGCGCACCAATAAGGATGCAAAAAAGGAGGGCGGGGGAACGGTGGAAAAGCCAAAGACGAAGGACAAGTTCATCATGGACATGCGCATCAACCTGCAGCGACCGCTTCGAATGCTGGCCACCCAGGTCATCATACAGCTGCTCGCAGGCTACATGGCCATTCTCTACGGTACCATGTTCCTCTTCCTTTTCATGTACCCCACGATGTGGACGACGCGGTACAACCAGACCGTCAGAATCGGAAGCCTGAACTACATCTCCTTCGCCATCGGCCTCATCATCGGCGTGAATATGGCCGGCCGGCTTAGCGACCGCGTCTACACCCGCCTCAAGGCCCGCAACGGCGGGGTAGGCCGCCCCGAATTCCGCATACCGACCATGGCCATCGGCACGGCCCTCGTGCCGATCGGCCTCCTGTGGTGGGGCTGGTCCGGCGAGACGAGGGTGCACTGGATCGTGCCGAACCTGGGTAGTCTCGTCTTCGCGGCGGGCGTCTACATGTGCTCCACCAGCGTCTCGGTCTACACCATCGACGCTTATACGCAGGTCAGCTATGTGCCCACCTGAATTCCCATTCCCAAATGTATTGGGAGGTGTCTCCGGAGGTGTCTCAGGAGATGTCTTAGGAGGACCTGTGTCTTAACTCATAAAACACCCCTCCCAAGACAACTCTCAAAACACTCAAGAAATAAATTTGGCTGACGAAGAGGTCCAATAGTATGCTGCCTCGGCGGTGTCGACGAACCTCGTGGCTCGGAGTCTTTCGGCTGCCTTGTTCCCGCTCTTTGCTCCGTACATGTTTGACGCGCTGGGATTCGGCCTGGGGGCGACGGCACTGGCAGGCGGGTTTGTGGTTATCGGAACAGGTGTTGTTGTTGTCTTGTGGTTTTACGGTGATAGGCTTCGGGCTCGTAGTCCGTACTGTGCGGCTGAGAGGGAGGACTAGATTGAGGGCTAGACAGTAGTGGTCATATCATTATCAAGGCGAGTAGATGAAGTAAACGATACTCACACCGTGGTGATTCGCTCCGGTCGGTGTAGCATTTCTCAGCCTAGAAATCATGACCTAGAGACTCCTTGCAGCTCACTGATATCCATGAATCTGAATTCTCGTACTTTGATGGGCACATCGCAAGCCATTGTCTGTGTTTATTAAAACCCCATCGGTTGTAGCTGTGGCCGCGCGCACATTCATTTGGTGGAAGGCGAAGACACGGGGGGACAGTCGACAGCTAAAAGCATTGCATGTGTGTATTGCTACTTATCTGGGTATCATGAAGAAAGCAAAACAAAAGAAATCCAAAAAGTTAAAACGGAAGGATCTTCCTAATCCCATGGGAAACAATCTTTGATCACTTACCCGGTGTCCTCAGTGGTGGTGATGGCTTAAAGCACTCGGAACTCGACAACAAAGTTGAAATGGAATCCTGCCTCGTCTAGCGGATGGAATTTAAAGCGCGGAATCTTGATTCCAACCTCCCCCATCGCATGAATTTGTCTCCATGAGCTTTGCACACCTGCCGAACTTGGTCTCGTCACGGGTCACGTCAAAGGCATCTTTCCCTCCTCGGCTGCGACTCCTACATCGAATATCAAGCGCGTACCCCAGCTCGTAATCCATAGGTCTGCATATTATTGGCCTTGTGAGCTTAATTCTGTTCTCGGTGACAATTTGGAAATGCATGGTCCGTAGCCATTTCAATGCAATGCCGATAGCAGAGCTGCGTTTGCGGAAAATGTTCCGTGAAATCTGGCTTGACATCACAGCAATGTGATAAAGGAAATCGATGCATTGAATCGCTATGAATCCACCAGAGCCTCCCAAAAATCCAAAAAGCACACGAGCTCGTCATGAGCCTACGTATGAACGCCGAAGCCGGTGCGATCAAATCGAATCATTGACCGCACTCCCGTTCCCGACACGAGTCTAACGATCATACTCGAGCGTGACCACAAGGTGAAAGTACTCGCCCCGTGGCCCGTGTGGTACGGATGTGAACCATGCGACTCGGGCGTGGCCCTCCTTCATCTCGATGTATTCCGTGGCAATTGTTCTGCCACATCTGCCGAGTTTGGAACAATTATGTACCCGGTCGAATTCATCTCTCTCGGCCCCTTCGCTGTCACTGCCGAGGTACACGGTTTCCCAGCGGTGCTTGCCGAGAACGGCATAAACGCGTCTCTTGACTTGCTGCGTCTCTTGACTTGCTGCGTCTCTTGACTTGCTGCGTCTCTGGCTCTTCTACAGTCTGAAAAATGATCTCCCTCAACGCCCTCACGGGTTGCTGGGCGACATACTTCCAGAACGAGAGGAGTAAGTCGGTCGCAAGTGGCCTCCGGACGTCACCCCGATGGTCTCTATCGAGGTAGAGCTGGGTGACAACCCTGAGGGGTGGTATATGTTAGCAATAGCTTCAGAATGCGGAATGCAGCACCATTCGGCTCAGCAGAGCTTGCTCTCCATCTGCTGCTTAGGCTTTCAGTGAGTGGTAAAAATACACCAAGTGACATGAGCGTGTCGGAGAAGCAAACAGAGAGGAAGACCTGGGAGGCTCTCGATAGTGGCTTGAGATGGGAGGTAGGACAGTGCATTACAGCGAGCCATAGGACACCCCTAGCGTGGCGATGTCTTGACCGCCCATAAGGTCCAAGACTTGAAAGAATGTTATCCTCTCTTGAGTAATCGGGTGACTCCCGACCATCGAGCGGCCGATGCCATATCCGAGTTGTTCCAATGTCTTAATGTTACGCCGGTGGTTACGGGGCCGTTGTTTGGGTTCGTCTCCAAAACACATGCCGATGGAGAGACTGTACGCTTCTAGTCATGAAGTCTTTATCAGTCGAAGACTCTGGCAGTCGTGTGGAGATGTATCTTACTGTACCTTCTCCAAGGTGAATGATGAAAGTGTTATCACCCAGTGGATTATGCTGGTGCTGAACAAGTGATGTATGCGTATGTTGGAAAATCGATCATGGAGATTCTGTACTTGGCTTGACACATTCTACAGTTTGGAAAGCCATGGGAAATTTCGCGTCCATTTTATACAGGGAGATTGGCGACGGTGACTCGTCTTGACGAGCCAGACATTGACAGCTATTGCTGGAAGTCGAGGAACTGATGAAGAGGTTGCTGACCGGAATTTCCAAATCACCGTACCGTTTGAAGCCATCATGGTATCCTGCTGAAGTGCTATCATCTCATACTAACATGAAGTCGGGAGGGTCTGAAGGTCTCACTGGACTTAGAAAGCTGTTTCGATTGAAGAGCACATTGGAACACCTTCAAACTGCGTGAGGACCATGGAATGTAGGGCTGAAAAGCGCCCGACTTCATCGGAGGGGTTATATGGGACTCATGTTACATGAAATTTGTGGAAATGCATAGCTTAGCGCATATGCTGATCTAGAGCGGTCTGATATTACTGTTGCACAACTTGCACCCGTGGATATGTTGTGCATTGAGAGAATGTGGCTTGGGTCAAGATCACACGGTAACTGTTGTTCAGCATACGCGGCAGTTTTTGTGGGGCTCGACCTATTCATCTTTTTGAAGGACAAAGCAGTTTCGCTGTCAATATATTGCGGTGATAATTAAATTCAACCAGGTATAAGGATATAATCAAGCTTGGACAATGGTGACATATTCAGATTTCTCACTTTCCCGAGCCCGCCATTGCGTGTGATCGCCGTGACATTTCCCGTCCAAAATGTTCCGTCCTCCAAGCTTCTACATTTTCCCGGGGCCGCGCCCATCTTGTTCTTCTCAAGCTGAATCCAAGTCCGCTGAGGTCCTGTATAGTCAAACAACTCACCATTGCGTATTCATTACAACAGCGACCTTGGAACACACTGAGATTAAGCAGTTACTGATCTTGTGATGCGCCGGAGATACAACTTCCACAGATTGACTATGGTGCCTACGATACTATGGTCTTCCCATTTACTCATTCTTGGGTATCTCTAGCAGGGGTGTTGCAGCACACGACTGGCAATCCCGTTACCTGTTCATATTAATGTTGCTTTCAAATTGTCTCTGGTCAAGGAACGATAATCAGTCTTCAGTTTTGTTATATAAGTTCGCTCCCTTAATCCAGATAACACCACAGTCTTGATTTGAACCATGCCGTCCACAGCGCACCTTTCGCGCATCAGGG
Organism: Diaporthe ilicicola; assembly: GCA_023242295.1. Classification (NCBI taxonomy): domain Eukaryota; kingdom Fungi; phylum Ascomycota; class Sordariomycetes; order Diaporthales; family Diaporthaceae; genus Diaporthe; species Diaporthe ilicicola. Next base: position 10,952 of record JALPVH010000474.1, on the reverse strand, counting down.
GTATTACACAAAGCTACGTCCAGGCAAGAGAGACTATTTTAATGCTGGGTCTAAGTGTCTACAATGAGTTTATTAGAGCTTGCTTTCGATGTCTTCATCGCAGTGGAGACTGACAACGCGCCCTATCTCGGTCATGTTTCCCGCCCCAAGCTCACTCAGATCTGCGTCAAATGGACAGATTTGCCGGACAAAGTATCTCTCCCGGCACCATCCTAAAATATATATGAACGTTCCACTTAATTTGGCATATTACGGCCCTTTGGGGAATACGCTAAATAGTTATATATATTTATTGCCAGCCCTAATCTTTTAAATTTTATTGCTAGCCCTAATCTTCTGCATATAATTGCCAGCCCCCTCCCCCCCGGAACGCTTAAGGAATCAGCGGAGCGTATTGTAACCCGAAGCTTACAAGGGTCGTTAATTAGGCATTTATCGCAATATCTAGGGGGAGACCCCCTGGGACCCCCCTTGCCTACAGCTGGCCTTATATAGCCTAACCGGCAGCCACGATAACCTTAACCTTCTTCCTTCCTTCGACCTCAACGTCATATAACCCTTAGCTAAATACTTCGAAAGGTATATCTGCTCTAGCCAATTAAGGCATCAGGATTCAGAATTGACTAATCCAGGCAGAGATAATTTCGGCGTTTGAATCGTAGTAAGAACACTCCACGTGCCGCGCCCCTCGCAAGCTCGGGTTACGACACGCTCCGCTGAACAAAAGCCAGCGCAAAAAGGAAGGGCAAATACTGATCCATTGGACAGCATAACGCCAGTGCGTGACACAAGTAATCTTCAGATGTCAAGCATTAGATAGAATATGCGCTAGTATCAATATTGGTCTGGATCACACAATGGACATGTTACAGGTTCTCTTTGGAGCAGCGGTAGCCATCACGGTCCACACCATATAATTAATACACATAAGTTATACACTAGCCTACAGATAAACATGTCTTTCAGTATGACCTCTGGATTGGCGGTAGCCATCACGGTCCACGCCATACAACTAAGACACATAGGTTATATACTAGCCTACAGGTAAACGCGTCTTTTAGTATTTAGCCATCGTAGTTTGCAGCGTAAATCAGCAGGTCGCCATCAGGGTGCACACCCTCTTGACTGCCCGTATAAATATGTCGGCCCCCCCCAGCTCCCAGCTCCCAACTTTCCTTTCGCTTCTTCCTTCTTACCAACCACACACACACACACACACGCACGCACACACACAAACTTTCAACCTCAATTCAAACACAGCTCAAGCTATTTCTTCCTACAAGAAGAACAACAACACAACAAGAACAACAACAAGAGAGATGCATTCTAAATCTCAAAAACAAAAGAGAGTCCCTCTCCAGTGGTGGTCCACCGAGGCCCCACAAGGACGGACTATTGGGAGCCAGCCTGCTCCTCAACCTGGCCCAGCCAGGAACGCCAAGTCTCCGTACTTCCTCACCCCATCTGAGTTCCAAAAAGAGCTAACGCGACAATGCGACCGGAAGTGACACCCTCTAGTGCTGTTGCTGGCGGGTGCAGCAGGCCAAAGAAAGCCTTGGGCACCGCTTTGGTCCTCGTGTGGCCCGGCGGTTCCTCCAGCGGTTGTCTAGCAGGGTGCCTGATGGGGGTAAGAGCCTGGCAGTGTAGCCGTCCTTCGGGGCGTGGGCGGCTCGGCAGGGCTGAGTTTATCTGCCGGGCGACGACTCTCTGGCGTCGCTTCTGTTTTGTTTGCTTTCTTTTGGCGTTCTGGCGTTCTGGCGTTCCGGCGTTCCCGGTTCAGAGCCTAGCAGTGCAGCCGTCCTTCGGGGCGTGGGCGGCTCAGCAGGGCTGAGCTTATCTGCCGGGCGATGACTCTGGTGTTTGTTTTTGATTTTTACTTTCTGGTGTTCTGGCGTTGCTTTTTAATTTTGGCGGTTTGGTGTTCTCGTGTTGGTTTTTTATTTTTCCTTTCTGGCGTTCTGGGGTTTACGGGTCGGAGCCTAGCAGTGCAGCCGTCCTTTGGACGAGGGCGACTCAGCAGGGCTGGGTTTATCTGCCGGGCGACGACCCTTTGCGTTGTTTTTAGGGCGTCAAAGTCGTATTCTGCGCCTCCACGTGGTGACGCCTGGATAGTACCAGAGCAGAAACGCAACAAAAATCAGATAGCTCTTAATAGGTGGCAACGAAATGTAAGACGTCTTGGTGCTTCTGAAGAGACACCGGCATTCTTTTTTTTCTCGTGTAGCTCTTGTGATGCTTGTTTCCAAGGCTAAGTAATATAGATGAAGCAGTAATGAAGCAGTAACCACGGTGACTCACTATGTCTGGCATGCGATATTTTGGCTGCCTTAGGTTGGGAAAGTTACCGCTTAGCTCGCCGGCCGGGTACCGCCTAGGACCTACAAGGCTGCCACTTAGCGCGGTGAGGCTGCACACGATATAGCCAATTACAAAAGCGGCAGCGTGGACCGCTTCACAGGTATTACAATATTAAGAGCTGTGAGTAAGGTTGAGGTGCCATTTCTAATACATAAGCCATTGAGAAAAAACATATACAGGACCAAACACATTGATAAGCTACAAATACCTTGATACCACTTGCTTTGATACTATATTAGTAATAGTGTGGAGAAAATCACCACAAAAAAGATATTGACAAGAATGGGATTCGAACCCATGCATCTCGCGATACTGCTGTGCACCCCACTTTTGGGGAAGAATTTAATTCTTGAAAGCAGCGCCTTAGACCGCTCGGCCATCTTGCCCATCTGAGATCGTTATAATGTGACAGTGAACGTAGCTCATATTGCTGTCATTCTGCAGATGATCCTACAAGATGACGGTACTACCTAGTTATTATACTGGCTTATGTATTTCCCATCAAGCCCATAATATCGCCACCACCTGCGGGGTCTTTCTCTAGTAGCTTCAGTCGGTATACCCTCCAATACATCAACCAGTGTGTTCATACGGAACAAGCCTTTACGAGAAGGGTTCTTCATAGCCCATTGCCAGGAAGACCTCTGCCCGCTATCCTTTTCTCGCTGGCAATATTGGATGGCTAACCGGAGAGCCGGGTCGCTTTGCTCGTACAAGTCGGTATTACCTAATATTCGATGGGTATGAATTGTGCCGGGCTTTGCGAGATGGGCTTTGACGCGAAATACCTGCCGATTGTCACTTGTGGAAACGAGCGGTATCGGGAAATGGTCAATATTTGAAAGGGCGAGCCAGGCGACATGTCCATCTTTGGCCACCATTGTCGGTATGACCTCGTAAGTGCCATTCAGCAAGCCGTCCCGAAGGCTCTGCTTCGGTTGATCTTCTGCCTGAACTGATGTCTTGCTCATCTTGTGTCGATCGTTCGCGGCCAAGACGGTCAAAGTTTCGTTCTCGTCTTCCCCTAATACCTCAGCCAACAGGTCTATGACTGGATCCTCCAATATGTTGTTCTCTGCTGCTGGAAAGATTTGGTCCTGGCTAGACTTCCTGCGGTCTTTCGCATGGGACCCCGTCTGCTGGACAGGAGCCGGGATGGGAGTGTATCGGTGCTCGGCCTGGGTCTCCCGCGGCGCGGGAATGCGCTTCCCTGGTGTTGTCTGTGCATGGGCTTCCTGCGCAGTCAGCTGCGAAGAGCGGCTTGGACTAGTATGCGCAGTTGTGAGATGATCAGTTGGTTCATCAGGAGCTGATGCGTGGCCGGTGAAGGTCTCCTTGCCTATGCGCGCTTTCTTGGGACTGGCACTTGGCGGTGCCGAATCCTGTCCTCGGTCGGGGGTTGGTAATCGCTTTCTCTTGGTGAATGGGATTGAGAGGTCTGAGGGCATGTCGGTATTCTTCTCGAGACTATGCACAGATGGTACCATACCACCCCCACCTTTAGTACACCCGTACCTTTAGTACTAACAACCATATACAAAATACTTAACTTAACGATAAGGATATATTAATTAATTCTGGTATTCTACTTAATTAAAATAGATAGTTTTAAAGCTTAAAAATAGCCTAATCTTTATATCTAGCCAGAATTTAGCTAATACGCTTAAATTAATAATAGCCTTTACCGGAAGATTATCCTTAATATCCTTACGCTTCTTCTCGCAACCTTAAGGATAGCCCTAATAACGCACCGTATAATAAAGGCTAAAGATATATAGCCTAATAACTCTATTCTTTTAATCTATATAACTAATCTATTCTTATCGGCTTTTAAAAGGCGTTAAGCAGGCTAAATCTGCTCTAATTATAACGCTATACTACTTATTCGGCTTAAGAATTATTATAGGTATCCTATACTTTATAGCCTTTTTTTTCTTAAGCAAAATTTTATTAGATCTAATATATATAATAGCTTTAATTATATTTTATTTAGAATAGGTTACTATAATAGCTGGCAATAGGTATATATAAGGTAGAAGGGTTAATAGGTATAAAAAGAAAAATATTCGGCTTTTAAATCCTACTTATTAACCCCGCCTATAATATTATAAATTAATTATAACTTATTAAAATTAATTTATTTATTAAAATACTATAAATTATCGCAATTAAATTATAAATAACTTTAGTTTTAATTAAACGGTATATATATAAAGTTAAGCGATTTATATATAAATATTAATACTAAAGGTGGGGGTATATTAAAGATAGGGGTTACTAATACTATTAGTTCTATTAAGTTTTAAGCGGTTTATATACGGCTTAAAAGAAATAAGCTATAGACTTATAGCTTAATAAATTAAACGTTTAAATATATAAATATTAAAAGCAATAAACGTTTTATAAATATATATAGCTTAATTCCCTAAACGTTTATAAATATATAAGCTATTTAGAATATTAAGCGGTTTAAAAGCGGCTTATTCTTATCGAGCGGTTTATTCTTATTAAGCGGTTTATTCTTTTCGGAGCTATTAAAGGAGAAGATTACCTTTATTAAGTAATCTGCTAAGCCCTATCTATATATACCTATTTAAATCTATAATCTCTGTAAACCCTAGCTAATAGTAGTATATATAGTTAAGCTAATAAATTACTAATAAATAGTTAGATAGATAACGAGAGGTCTATCCCCTTAAGGGGTATAGGCCTATCTCTTTTAGCTTTTAATATTAAAGAAATAAACCGCTTAATAAGAATAAACCGCTTAATAAGAATAAATCGCTCGATAAGAAATAAGCCGCTTATTTTTCTAAACCGCTTAAATAAACTTAGCGGTAAATTTACCATATATTAATTTAAGCGGCTTAACTATATAAACTGTTTATAAGCTGCATTTAAACGGCTTATTTGTAGTCCCAAACAGCGGTACTGATATGGTAGAGAATCTCCGGAAAAGCTTTCCATCTGGTCTTCTGTCACCGGACGGTGGTCGTTCTGCGCCCGGCGAAGCTCGAGAATGCGCTCGAGGTGTTCGTTATGGACCCTGTCCCACAAGATCTTCATTTTTCGCACAGTTTCGGGGTCTTGAACACGGGGTCGCCCGTGTAGCGAGGCGCCATCTGTCCGCGACCGAGAAGTTGAGACGTTTGGCTGTGCAGTCCTGGTCTCGGGCCTCGTAGTTCTCGTGTTATGGCTGAGGACGACGACTAGGTAAAGTAACCCGCGGGATATAGATCCAGCAATCTTTTCAAGCTCAAGAATATCTGCATCTGTCGCAAAACCACGACGCCAAAGCCATTCTCGAGAATCTGAGTCTAGGTCGTCCAGTTTCATCGGCAGTATCTCCCCATTTTGCTCGCGCTTGCATCGTAATTTTAGAGCTGAATAGAACCTGACGTTCTTAAAGAAAGCGACGTTCAAATGTTGGACACTAGTGACCGCACTGACCAATCCGAAAACATCTATGATGCCCCTCACGGAATTTCTGTCGTGCACAAGGACAGAAATGTCGGGTTCTGGGCAGCCAATAAATATCCTCGAAAGTCTTCGGAAATCTTGGGCTTCAGGCAAGAGCCACACAGAGTAACTGATATCCCTCAAGGACATCGTAATAGGGCCGGCAAGTTGAGATCCCATAGCGGCTATCATATCGACTTGCGCTTTCAAGCCACACATAATAATAACTCTCGCAGAGCTTCCTAAAATAGCCAGGCAATTAAGCTCTAAAACACAATTCGCACCAGAAAAGAAAGCCTTAAATCTTAACGGTCCTAAGCCGTATACTTTAAAGGAACTCGTCCAGATATATACGTTTTAGCAAATAAATTTCACCCTTTGCAGTGCCTAAAGCCGATTTAAGTTATCTAAAAAATCTGTCTTTCTAACGTATATATCGTTTAAATCGATAATAATATTAATAAGTGCCTAGGAACTCTCTATTAGCGCTAAGAAGTTTTATTTATGCTCTGTTTCTTCCACTACTCGGAGGTACTTAAATTCGGATTTAAAATCGACAGGTATATCGGGTATTACTAATTAGCTTAAAAATATAATAAATTCTGGAAAGATCCCATTCTCTGCTATAAGTTAATAAAGGACGATATAATAGTTCCCTCTAATAAGAACTCTAGCTTATATCTATTAGGCTAGCTACCGTAATAACCGCTTAGCTTAAATATTAACCTATTTAATAATCTTAGGGTTAAATAAATCTTTAAGCAATTTTAAAAACCGATTTCTATAGTTTAACGGTACCTATTATCCTTATAATAATAAAGGGAGAACATTAAGGCCGACGTTAATATATATATCACACTTAATAGAATTCCTAAAAAACTTCTTTAAAACTATATAATTCTTAGTCCTTCTTAAAAGACTTTTAAGTTTTTGCTTAGTCGCTATCGCATTAGGTTAAAAATATTATTTATCTTACTAATAGCTTAATCGAATAACATTACTCTTTTCATTTAAATATTAGTACCTATCTCGAGAGTAAGACATTTAAATCCCTTAACGCACCACAACGTTTATCACCACATCACTAGTTACTTTTACCCTGCCCGCGATTCTATTTCACTAAAGGTTATAATATAGGTAAGCGTTCCTATAAATAGAGAGCTTCTTATAAAGGAATTATATAAGAGGCTATTCGAGGTAATTATTCTAAATTATAAAAGCGTAACTTCCTCTCTTATAATATATAATAGTATAGCGATAATATATATTATTACCCACACTCCACTTATTTAATTAAACTTATTATTTAAGAATAGATATTCGCGCACTTATTTTCGGTTAATACGCACTTAATATTAATTAATCTAGCTCTATAACTAATTAAATTATATTATTTCCTAAATAAATATTTATATCTTTATAACTTTTAAAGAATATAAAGGAGGCGGGTTAATCTTTTAAGCTTATTATTAGTCGGGCTAGGATATATATATATAAAAGAAAATAGTAAGCAGAAATAATTTAATTAACTAGATTTATAATTATTATTAAGTTAAAGCTATTGCTAAAAGAGTAATAGCTATAAGCTAGTCTATAAGAAGCGTTTTAGCCGGATTATTTATCGGGCTAATAGATTATAATTAACTAATTAGCTATACTTACTATAGCTAATTACTATTATTTCTATATTAATAGTCTTTTAATTTAGCTATAATTAAGCTATTATTAAATAACTTAAAAATACCCTTTCCTTTAAATTAATATAATAAATTATATAACCTTATTTACTAATTATTTATTTAATTTATTATACTTAATATAGCCCTTTATTTAAACCGTTAACTTATTTATATTAATTAAATATTTTAGCGCCTTATTTAATAAAGCCTTTATTATAATATTTATAAGGTTATTATTATTATTAATTTATCTAACCTTATAAATCTTTTATTATTTATATATTTAATATAAGGCTATAATATCGATTATTAGCCGTTTTTCTTTTATTATATCTAGCTTAATAAGGTATTTATATAGTAAATAGAAATCTATATAAATAATAAGGGGAATTAAAAAAAGGTTTAATTAATTAATAATTAGCTATATTATTAATAAAAATATTACGCTAATATTAAAGTTACTAGCTATACTATAAATTTTTAATATTAATATATTTTTAATAATTTATTAGCACTTTATAAAAAATTAATAAAGTATATTATTATATATCTTATATTATAAAAGATTAGCGTTTTTCTTTTTATTAATAATAATTATTATATAACTGATTTATAAGCTAAGGTTTTAATTATTAATAAAAAATTTATTTATAAAGATTATTAGGGTTATTATTATTAAGTTAATTAAAATATATTATAGCTTTTATTTTAAATTAACCTTTTATTATTTTAGCTATTTATTAAATTTATTATAATTATTATAATTTAATTTTTAAGTTTATATTATAATAAAAAGGTTAAAAGC
>JALPVH010000473.1:0-28675 GCA_023242295.1 Diaporthe ilicicola | reverse complement strand
ACTTTATTAAAAGAAAGGTAGTAATTATAATAATTAATTATTAATTAACCTATTAAATTATTAATAATTAAATTAAATTAAATTTCTTTTTATTATTATTATAACTTTAAATTATAAGTCTTAATTTCTTATATAGTTATTTAATTTTATTTTTAATTTTATAAACTATTTAAGCTTTAAATAATTTAATTATTTTATAAAAATTATAGCTAAAATATTTAAATTTAAAGATATTATAAGTAATTAAATTAATAATCTTTTAATTTTTTAATTTTTTAAATAAATTATTATTAGCTATAATAACGCTTTTATAATATAGCTTAAGTAATAGTATATAATTATTTTTTTCTTTTTAAGTTAAAAGGGTTTTAAAAGCTTAAAGTTATTTTTTAAATTATTTTTATTATTATAATAGCTATTAGTAGCCGATAATACTAGCATTTTTTTAATTAAAAAAAGGAGTTTATAAGGTTATTATAACGATTATATTTCTTATATAATTTATAATATTTTTATAGATATTAGTTTAATTATTATTAGCTTTATTACCTTTAATAATTAATTATTCCGGGGGTAATAATTATATATTATTATTATATAAATATAGCTATATATAAGTTAATTTAAATTTCGTTAAGCTATTAAAAAGATTTAAAATAAGGTTATAGCTATTAATAGTAATTAGTTTATATAAACCTTATTAATCTTTTATTTTATATTATATTTAAACTTTATTTTAAAATAAAAAGGCTAATATATTAATTATATTAAAGCTATTTTCTATATAAATTATCTTATTAATTTTATATTTTATTAAGATTTTTTAAAAGGCTTTTATTATCTTTTTTATAGCTTTTATTTATTTTTAAATAAATAATATAAATAGTAAATTAATTAATATTTATAGGTAAATACCGAATATTAATAATATCGAGATAAGGCTATTAAGGCTTAAAGTATTATTTATAGCTTTAATTATTATTTATAAAATTATTTTAGGGCTATAATAGCTTAATAGCTTAATAAAAAAAATCTTATATATTTAATAGAAAGGTTTATAATATCTTTTAACCTTTTTAATTAATTAATAAGCTTTTATAAAGATTTATTTATAGCTTATTTCTATTAACCTTACTTTATTATAAAACTTTATTAATATAAAATTTATTTTTATATTATAAAAAATCTATTTTAAAGGGCCGATATATATATTAATTTATATTTAATATAAAGCTTTTTATATATTTTTTATAAAAAGGAATATAAAGAAATAAGCCGTTTAAAAAAAAGTTATTAAATTAACTATATATAAAACTAACTTTAAATTTAAATAAATTATATCGATAATTAACTTATAATTAAAATTATAATTATTTTTTAATATAAATTTAAACCTTTTAAATATTAAATTATAAAGTTAATAATAATAATAAAATTTAATTATTATAATTAATATAAATATATCGGGATTATAACTTAAATCTTTTAAAAGCTAGGTTAATTAATTTATTAATAGGTAGCTAAAATAACGGTATAGCCGATATAATTTAAATTTAATAAAAAAAGGCCGGCTTTTTATCTTAAAAGAAAAAACTATAAATAACCCTATTTATAAATTATTAAATATATTTTCTTATAATTAAAATTATTATATTATATTATTTTATTAATAATATTTTAGAAAAATATATTTAATTTATTTATATCTTATATATATAAAAAAAGGGTATTAAGGCCTTAATTATATAAAATATAATTAGCTTAATTAATATTTTAATTATAATAATATTAATAAATATTAATTTAAAGCCTTTTTTAAATTTAATAAGGGCTTTACCTACTTATAAAGGGTTTATTATTATTATTAAGTTATTTTATTAAAAAGTAAAGTATTATTTATAGTTAGCTATAAAGAATTTAGCTATTTCGGTATTAAGAATAATATTTTAAAACTATAAATATAACTATTATTCTTTAATTATAAATTAATTAAAAGGTATATTATTATTATAAATAGCTTTCTTTTTAAAGATAATTAAGTAAAAAAAAGCTTTATTTATTAAAAAGGTATTTACTTTTTTATTATTAAAATATATTTTCTTATTATTATTATTAAAAATATTTACCCCCTTTATTTTATAACCTTTATATTTTATAATATAAATAATAATATTTTAATTTATTATAAGGTAGTTATAATATTAATATTATATTATAAATTAATTTTATAATTATTATCTTTTTTCCGGGATATATTTTATTAATTAATAGCCCTTTTTATTATAAATAAAATACTTTTTTTTAATTAATAATTATTAGTTAAAATATTATTAATAATAGCTTTTTTAAAATAATTATTTTTAAAATAAGGTTTTAAAACTTTTTTAATAATTATTATTATATCGATAATTAAGGTATATTATTTTTATTTTATTACTAGTTTTTTTTAAATTTTAAATAAAGATATTTTAAGTCTTTTAAGTAAAATAAATATTAAAGTAAAATCTAAAGTTTTAAAATAGCTTTTTATATAGTTTTACCGGTATAAAAAAAGCTATTTTAAATTTCGTTATTTTAATATAAATATAAATAATTTAATTATAAAAAACCTTATTACCTTTATAATTAAAGTTAAGCGTTTATTAATAAAGTTATAACTTTTTAAAAAGAAAATATAAAATCTTATAAAGGCTTTTATTAATATTATTTTTATTATTTTAAAAAGTTTAAAAAATTATTTATATTTAATTATTATAGTATTATTAATAATTAATATTAATATTAAAATATATTTTAAGCTTATAATATATAATATTAAAGGTATTATTATAACCGATATAATAAATAAAATAATTTATTATATAGCTTTTAAAACTTTTTAGTAATATTATATAAAATTAATTAAGCTTAATTTTATTATACCTATAATAAAGAAAAAAGATTTTTAATTTATTATTAAAAAGGTTATATACCTTTCCGTTTTATTTATAATTATTATTTTAACTTTTTATAAATTTTAAAATCTTTTTAAGGTTAAATTTTTTATTAAAATAAAGCTAAAAAGAAAAATATTAATAAAGGTTATATAATATTTCTACTATTATTAATATTAAATATAATATTTTTTATTAACGGTATAATATACCGGCTATTTAAAATTATTAATTTTCTTAATTTCTTTATATATTTTCTTTTTAAAGGTAAAATTCCTAAAGGATAATAATAAGGCTATATAAAGGTTTATTTACTTTTTTATATAATTTTCTTTTTATTTTTAAGAAAAAAGGAAAAGATAAGGTTTTTTTTTTAAGAATAAAGTTTTTAAAGGATAATAAAACTATATATAAATTAGTTTACTTTTTTATATACTTCTTTTTCTATTTATAAAAAAAAGAAAAAGCTTAAAAAAAAGAAAAAGTTTAAAAAAGGTAAAGCTATTTTTAATATAGTTTTTACTACTTATAATAAAATAATAAAAAGCTATTTCCTAGCTATTAAAAAGGCAGAAACGCTTTTAAGTTAATATTATAAGAAAGGCTAGCTATTAATAAAGGTTAATTCTTAATAAAAATAATAGGTTATTTCGGATTATATAAGGCTTAACTATTTCTTATATAAAGTAATATTTATTATTATTATTTAAAAAATTATAAATTTTTATTAATTTTTATTATATCTTAAAATTTAGCTTTTTTTTAATTAGGGTATTAATTAAAGAAAAGTAATTAAAAAAGTTAATTTTTAATTTTTTTAATATTAATTTCCGGATAAACTTTTTCTTTTCGGAATATTACTTTTAATTTCTATATTTATAGTTAATCGGTAATATTAAATATTTAAGTAGTTTAACCTTTAAAGTTTTTTTTAAAATAGAAAAAAAGGTTTTTATTAACTATTTTACTTATTTAAAGTAAGTTTAGCCTATTAATAAGGTAAATAATAATCTTTTTATAAAATATTTCTCTTAATTTTATAATAGCTCCGAAAAGGGTAAGATTTATAGCCTTTTAACTAATAAAGCTAACCTTTAAATAGGTTTTTTTAAGTTTTTATATATATACCTTATTTTCTTTATTATAAGCCGAGCTTATAAGTCTTTTAAGAGATTTAAAAGATATTTTTAAAGTTTTCTTTTTTATTTTTAAGAAATATTATAATACTTATTATTATAGCTTATAACCGGCTTAAAAGATTATTTACTTATAAATAATAATTTTTAATAATTAAAAGAATTATTATATAATTTAATTAATAAAATTATTTCTCTTTTAATAATTATTATTAGTAATAGCTACTAGTTACTTAAGGAAAAGCGTAATTATTTAAAAAAAAAAGAAAAGAAAGAAATAAAAGTAAAAAAAAAGGAAAAAGAAAAATAAAAATAGCGGTAATAAAAAAGGGTATAAGATATAAAAAAAGTATAAGTTATAATAAAGTATTTAAATAAAGGTTTAATATAAATAAAAGTTTTAGGGTTAAAAATATATTAATATTATAAAGGTAAAATAAATAATAATTTTAGCTAAATTATTTTAAGTATATTTTAAACGCTATATATAATTTACCGGTTTTAAATTATTAGCTTTTCCGGCTAACTTATTTTATATTTTAAAATAAGGAAAAATATATTTTTATTATTAATTAAGGTTTCTTTTTTAATTTTAAGCTTTTAAGGGTTTTAATTTATATTTACTATAGGGATAAAAAAAGAAAAAAAAAGGGCTAAAGGTTTAAAAGAAAAGATACCCCCTAATAAAGCGCCTTTTTTATAGCTTAAGCTATAAGAAAAGTTAAGAAAGAAAGGGATTATAATATATAACTATAATAATTATTTAATAAAAGTATTAAAAAAAAGCTTATTAAAATAAAATTAATAATAAAAAAAGTAAGCGTAATAAAGTATATCGAAGGCTATAAACGTTTTTATTAAAGGTTTTTTTAATAAGAGAATTTAATAATAATTATTAATAATAATTAATAGCTAATCTCGATATTTTTTAAAGGTAGGCTTAAAGTTATTATAATTAAAAATACTTTAATTATAATATAAAAATTATCGCTTAAAGGGTATAAGGCGAAATCCTATTAAGTTAATTAGCTTATATTAATTAATAATAATTAAGGTTTACCTTTTTAATTTTATTATTAAAGATTATTAAGTAATTACTAATTAGTATTAATTAAGCTTAAGGCCTAGGGGTATATATATATAAAAGTAGAAAATAGTAGGCAGAAATAATTCGATTAATTTAGTTATAGTTAGGTTAAAGCTATTGCTAAAAGGGCGATAGCTATAGGCTAGTTTAGAGAAAGCGTTTTAGCCGGACTATTTATCGGGCCGAGAGGCCGCGGCTAATTAATCAGCTACGGCTACTGCAGCTAACTGCTGCCATTTCCATAGTAATTCTAAGATTGGCAAGAATAGGTGCCGAATCGTGTATCACCAGATGTGGATGCCGGTAAGAGACTAGAATGGTGGCGTGTTATCATTCTGTGGGAAGCTGTGCTTGAAGGGCATCTAAACAGCTCCCGAGAGCAACGCGGGATTGCAACGGCCGGTGGACGAAGGTTGGTTTATGAGCAGGCTAGGTTCGATGGAAACAGGTCTGACATCAGTGGGGAACGGGTTCGAGGTGTTGAGTGTTTTTGCTGGATGAAAGGGGGGGGGGTTGAGCGAAATGGTGGCCCGGGACGGTACATGTTGACTGAGTCGGATTTTCTTCATCGATTAAACTCATCAATTACCAAAAGCTATGCTGGATTGAATGGAATCTGTAGCTGCTGGCGGCCGAGTACCGCATAAAGAGAGACTGCCTATGAAATCATTTCCAATCCACCCGTCGGACATGATCCATCCAAAATGATTCTCCAATATCGCGTAATGTCCCGTCACCCGATTTGGCGTATACCCTATTTAGCGCACCTTATATCCGTATATACGTATAAACGTATTTATACCCACCCTCGATAAAAACTTAAATATCTTTATAAAGGATTTTTTTCTTTTTACTAAACTTAATACTATTATTAACCTAATTATTATAAAGCCCTATTTAGAAGCTAAGATAAAAAAAGCCCTCGATACGATTACTAGCGGTATATTAGTTTAAGTAGCTTTTAGAGAGTAGTATATATCCGAAATTATACTTTGCTATCGCCTTTCTGGCAAATAAAGCTATTATAATATTATATAGCCTTAAAGGCTTCTTTTTAATATTAAGGAGAATTAATTAGCTTTATTTATCCTTAACTAGAGCACTTTAGGGCTGGTATTAACTTACTTTAAAACAAGAGCGCTTATAGGCTAAATAGCTTTTTTTTTCTTTAACGGCCCTTCTTTTAGAAGCCGATAATTTATCTTTTTTCTTATTTATTACCCTTAGCTTAAAAGCTATAGAAATTAGCGTGTTAAAGCTAAAAAACTAAGGGTATTATTAAAAGCTAATATTAAGCCCTGGTTTAACCTTTTAAAGTTACTTATTATAAAGGTAATTAAGCTAGGTAACCGTTGGAATACTAATAAGAAAGGGCTAATAGAAGTATATTTTAAGAATACCTTTATTTTTAGCTATATAGATAATAGCCTTATCTGCTAAAAGGATTATAATTTAAGGGTATAAACCTTTTTTATAAAGTGTATTAATGCCTTTAGTAAGGCTTTTTTTCCTTTAATTATTTTTAAGGGGCTAATATTATAATAGTAATAGTTTTCTATAGCTTTTAAAGATTATAAAGGCTAATAATTTACCGTCTAAAAAAAGGGGTAGATAAAGGAGAGAATAGCTATTAAATGGTTTTAAAAGGTATTTATTCCTTAGATTACCTTTATAAACCTTTTTAAATAATGCCTTTTTATAATCAATAGCTATTATATCTATACAATTATTAACTTTATATAGGAATACTTTTTATATTAAATATATATAGTTTTTTTACTAGCCTATATATTATATATCCTTTAGCTATTTAATATTATAGTATTTAGCCTTTTTAAAACGGTATTTAGGAAGTATCTTTATTAATAAGGGCTTTATACAGCAATAACGGTAATAGTAAAAAAAAGGTTTTTTTATTACTATTATAAGGCTTATATAAAGGTATTTATAAAGGTAAATATTTATTCTAAGTAAAGGGTATTAGGTTTTTAGCTAATTAATAGGGTTAGGGTATTAAGAAGTACCTATATTTTTAAAAATTATTAAAACCGATATAAATTATAATAATTTAATAATAGGAATAGCTTTAATAATTAATTTTATATCCTTTAATTTTTTTCCTAGCCTTTAAACCTTATTTTTATAACCCCGATAAGATTTTAAAAGATAAGGGGTTTAATTGCCGATTATATTCGGTAGAAATACTTAAGCCCTATATAATAATTATTATTTTAAAAGATTTTTAAAGGGTATAATAAGAAAGCTATTAAGTTAATAATAACCTTAAAAAAAAACCGGTTATTAGAAGCTTAAATTAAAGCTAGTAAGAAGGCTAAGAGAAAGAAGGTTTAAATTAACCTAAATATAGTCTTTACCGATATTAAGGCTATTCGGAAAGCTTAGATTAATACCGGTAAGGTATTTATAAACAAAGAGGAGTTTAATAATTCCTTAATACTAACGGAAGAGGGATCGGTAATAGTTATGGCGGGTAATTAAGGTTGGGAATAGTAGTATTTATATGGGTGGGGGTGTGCTAAATGGGGTGTGCGCTAAATCGGGTGACGGGACGTTACCAAAAAGGTTAAGTCCTGTATTGTTGCCGTGCCCTCATGCGTGACCCCCTACTAGCTTTACTGGTAGTAATAAGAGCCAGAAGGACCAGGCATAGAGGCGCCTGATGAGCTTCCATATCCTCCGTTTCCTCCTCCCGAACCTCCGTTTCCGCCTGCCTGACCTCCGTAACCTCCTGCCTGACCTCCGTAACCTCCTGTCTGACCTCCGTAACCTCCTGTCTGACCTCCGTAACCTCCTGTCTGACCTCCGTATCCTCCTGCCTGACCTGTAGATCGCCCCTGAGCTCCGTATCCTCCTGACTGGGCTCCGTGTCCTCCTGCCTGAGCTCCGTATCCTCCTCCCTGACCTGTAGATCCCCCCTGAGCTCCGTATCCTCCTGACTGGGCTCCGTATCCTCCTGCCTGAGCTCCGTATCCTCCTCCCTGACCTGTAGATCCCCCTTGACCTCCGTATCCTCCTGCCTGACCTGTAGATCCCCCCTGACCTCCGTATCTTCCTGACTGGGCTCCGTATTCTCCTGCCTGAGCTCCGTATCCTCCTCCCTGACCTGTAGATCCCAACTGGTGGTATGTCTCAGAAGTTTGAGGTTGAACAACCAGGTCAGATCTTGTGCCAATCGGATATCTGACTTGGTAAGGGGACCCATCTCCAGTTCTCGCGCGCTGCATGCTGGGGGCCCAGTCCCGAAAGTATCCCCATTCGACTGCAGATGATGAGACAACAGTATAACGGTTCCCATCAGGACCCGTCAATTCTTCGCAATAGATTGCCAGGGCGGCTTGAATGTCTGGGAAGAGCGTGAGAGGTCCCTTATGCAAAGTCCAATCACCGTTCTGATTACGTGTCCCTATTGTTCGATCCCCGCCTTTCACGGGTCTCTCCTTAATGCGGTGACTGCGTTCCAGAGCGAATAGGACTTGAGAGCTTGAAATTAAACCAAAAGTATTAGCCGGATTTTCGGAAGAGATATCCCGCTCTCTCAGTCCGTAGGACCAGCAAGTTGGGTTGAGGTCGGAACAATACTTACATATAGTCTCTGCAGCCAACGAATACCTCATCCCCGTGGCATGATGTCTTCGTTCCGAAGCCAAAGCGGAGCAACCTACTCCCTGAAAGTATTCTGATGAAGTCACCGAGTGTTGTGCCGCCATGTACAACTTCGAAAGCTGTCTCTATCTCGACGCAGAATCTCATGCCGTTGGGCGGCCCTTCCCACTCTTTGAGGGCCAGAACGACTGCTGCGGCCGTGATTTCCTCTTCTGAGGATGGATCTTCGAATGTTTCCCCTTCAAGGTCCAGTATCTTGACCTCAAGCTTGACGCCGCGCCATGGATGATTGTCGCAGCGCTTGAAGTCGAACTTCAAGGAAACGTGGTTGACCATCAAGTTGGCATTGTGGTGTTCTTCGGCAAAGCAAATCCAGGCACGTGAAAGCCGAAAATCCTTGTGATCAAAAGATTCCCTCAGCTTATCAATGTTCTTAAAGTGCGCTGAGAGATCGAAATCTCGAGCCTGGGTCCACCCCCAGTTTTTCTTGGGTCGTTGTTTGCCCTTGGAGGAAGATCCGCTAGGCATTGTGTATTCGTTCAGCGCTGTACAGTGGATATATGTGGCTGGCTCGTCAGCTTTTGCTCAAATTTTCCAGGGCAAGGAAAGTTTTAGGGTACCTTTGCTGATGTGCGGGAACAAGAATGACGTCCTCGGCTGTTTCTTTTGGTTGTTTATGCTGAGAGCCCGGGCTCGCTCTTGGGATCTCGAAAACTGTTCTTCTTGGTGTTGACCAGTTGGTGTTGATCAGTTGTGTGGTAGGTAAGTTCTGAGTACGTCTCTGGGCTCAAGTGGATGAGATTTATATACTGGAAAAGAAGGAATTGAGTCACAAGAGTTGATGAGGTTGAGCCTATACCTCCCGGCCGCAGCGATGACTTGTTTGTTCGATCTTTGCATGATGGAAGACCATGACTGGCGACAACTTATTACACTTTACACCTTAAAGGGAAACCTATGAATTAGCAGATTCAATCTCAAAGTCATCGACTACTGAAGGTACCCAAGACACACTACACCAAAGCAACTCAGAAGTGCAGGGTGACTGGAGATGGAACTGGACCAGTAGTGACAATATGATACAAGATTACCTACTAAGTCATCCAACCTCTCACAGTAGGGTGACAGTAAGACCCCAAGCCCTTGAAGGCGACGGCGACCTCGGCGCACGTTCCTGGTATTATCATCCTTCCAACCGCCGTGTGGCCCCTCTCGTCATCGGAGGCGCTGCCGATGGAGGGCCAGTGAGCCGGACGGTCGGCGAGGGCCTCCGTGTCTAGGAACGCGTCGCGAGCGACGGGTGTAGGATAACGTCCCAGCGTCCCAGCGCCCCGGCGCCAAGATGGCGCATTGAATAGGCACCAGGGCCCGGAACCCACTCTTGTGGCTGAACTGCAGCCAGTACACAGCGTATAAGCTGTCATTTCTTAAACCTGATGCCATCGTATTCGAATACTTCTTGTAGTCAGTGATGAGACAACTACGGTATTAGAGATTCGAAAGATCTTACTACACCAGATGTGCGAAATTAGATAATCACTTGCTTGCATCTGCCTTAGCCTCGTGGCCTTCCTGAACTTGTAACAGCATCTAGTCTTGCTCATTAACATAATCTAGTAGTTATTTAGGCTCATTGATACACTTGGTCTGTTTCGCCGTGGTCATCTCACCGTAGTCATATAGCCATGGTAAGCTATTTCGCTATAGCTATCTAAATACATATTATTTAAAATGCATAGAAGAAAGAAGCCATACTAAGGTGTTCTGGCCTGCTACTGCGGCCAATTCCGGGTGCCCTTTACTCCAGTGGCCCAGCCATGGGAAAATGCAACTCAAACCCTCTCACGACTCTTAACATTGCAATTTGAGCCCATGTGCGCGGTTTGTGGCTTCCGGCACCCTGACTGCGGCCGCGACCGTGCCACAGGGCGGGCTGGCCTCGGCTGCAACGTCGACAGATGTGTAGTGGGCCGTTGAACCGCCAGAGAGGACCATCATAGGAGCATAGGTGAAGAGAGTAAAATTTATACGCGGAGGGCATGTTGGCTCGATGTCTCCTCTTGGTGATTCTTGGGCTTTCGCAGCGGTGCAAGCAATCTGCAGATTTACTGGGCGTTGAAATGGGCCCTGTTTCAGTCTCTCAGACTGACAGCGAAGGCTCACATGCACGTCTACGCTTACGGCGGCCACTGGTATGGTGGCCACCCTCAACAGCCACAACACCGGATCCTGAGGCCAAATTGAAGACCATGTAGATGATCGGATGGTCAATGAAACATTGTTTCCTGATGGCTTCGCCTGGCTACTTGGCCGCGTCCCATGTGTTGGCCGTTGCTGTCGCTTACTCTTGGTCTCAGAGATTGGCTGACAGGAAATTTGCCAGGCTCAGAAAGCTCGTTATGATTTTGTCAATGGCGTAGATTCTTGGCGTTCTCGTGGTACGGTACCCATGAGGCGCAAGCAAAGACCCAAACCTGCCCACAAACCATTTCATTGCGCAAGTGTTTCCGTCATCGATGTGAGTTCCGAAGCGTGTCGTCCTATGCAAAGGCTACTTTGGGCCTCTGCGGTCTAGCCCTGCAATAATCAATAGTCTTCTATTCGCCCAGAGACACTCGTTCAGGGGGGCAAAATAGGTCTTGACCACTGGAGTCACCACCAACACCCAGTACAAGAAATGGGCAGAATGTCCCATCTTCGCGATGGTCTTGGTGAGGTTTGCAATGGCTATTTAGAAGCCTCATAATCCTGGCAAAGCTGTTGGAGCTTGCGGTAATCTTTCTTCATTTCACATTCCTTCCCCTGCACGTGCTCCGGAGCATGTTGTCTTCATCCATTCTTACTGTGGCTGGTGCCACAGTCTTTTTTGCTCAGACACTCGCTTATGTTATCCCAGAAGGCAGGACGAGCGCCAGGGGCGCCCTGACTCCCGACCGTGTCCGTCGGGATATCACCCCCAGGCAGTCCGCGAGTGCCACCGCATCCAGCACCGCTGGCTCGGGCGGGTCAGGCCTGGAGATCAAAATCACAAACAGCGCCTCGGAAAAGATGTATGCCTACATCATTGGCGAGGATTACACCAACGGGAAGAAGGTCTTCTACCAGAACGGCGCCAACACATGGTATTATCCTACATATTCTGGAGCATCCAATGGGACAGCTGGCAAGAATGCCAAGGTTGATTCTAGCTCTAACGAGCTCGCAATCGAGGTGGATGGGAACGGCGATACAACCGTCACGCTGTCCGAGTATCTCAACTCGGGCCGCGTGTATATCGGGGCCTCGGAGATGACTTTCATGCAGGACCCCTCGGGCAACCTGGTCGAGCCGTCGCCCGTGGACACTTCGGACGCCAACTACGGCTTCGCGTGGGGCATCGTCGAGCTGGCGTGGTCCGACGTCGAGCTCGCCGCCGACCTCTCGTACGTCGACTCGGTCGGCCTGGCCCTCGGGATGAAGGTGACGACCACCGACGGCGAGGAGTACTACGACGCCGGGCTGCCAGCCGGGTCCCTGAAGAAGGTCTGCGACGAACTCGCTGCAGCTGGCGACGAGTGGGGCGACATGTGCGTCAAGGACAGCAACGGCAACTTGATCCGCGCGCTGGCGCCGTCCAAGGTCATCAGCGGCAGCACGGCCGGCAGCCTGAGCACCTTGTACGACTCGTACATCGACGAGGTGTGGGACAAGTACGCGGCGGCCAACCTCACCGTCAACACGCAGGAGAGCACCTGGGGCCCCAACGTGACCTGCAGGGTCTCGGGCGGCGCCACGATGGTCTGCTCGCAGCCCGACGGCGCTACGTACAGCTACGACAAGCCGACGACGGCCGACGTGCTGGGCTGCAACAGCGGGCCCTTTACCTCGCAGGGCGAC
Organism: Diaporthe ilicicola; assembly: GCA_023242295.1. Classification (NCBI taxonomy): domain Eukaryota; kingdom Fungi; phylum Ascomycota; class Sordariomycetes; order Diaporthales; family Diaporthaceae; genus Diaporthe; species Diaporthe ilicicola. Next base: position 16,019 of record JALPVH010000473.1, on the reverse strand, counting down.
AACGCGTACCAGTCGCGCACGTGGCCGCGGCTGTGCGCCGCCTTCACGCGGTCGACGCTGCTGCTGGACGGCGGCGACGTCACGCCCAGCTCGCAGGTCGGCGCGGCGCAGTACTACGGCGGCGACGTCACGAACCACTTCTCCAGGATCGTGCACGGGGCGGTGACGCCCGGTGGGGAGGGCACCGGGGCGTACGCGTTTGCGTTTGACGATGTGAACGCGCCTGGCACCGGCGAGAACGAGTCTGGCATGTTCCAGGTTGGGAACGCGAAGTCGATCGAGATTGAGGTCCGCGGCACTTGAGTCCGCTGGGTTCGTGTTGGTGAAGCAGATACCAGGAGTCAGAGATAGTGAGCTTTTGAAGTTGGTTGCTCTGAGTTATTGGGGGTCGTTGGTTGTGACCCCCCCCCTTTTCCCCCCACACTTTCCCCGAACCAACAGGGCTTTCCCTCGCCATCGCGGGCTGCACCAGCGTGATTTCAAAAACAAAGAAAGGCATTCATCAGCCTTTCATTTATGTGCAGACAGCTTCCGTCACGGGTAGAATATAATCCACTGAACCACTTTTTGAGCATCAGAGAAAGTGCTAAGAGACGAAACTCACCCACACGATAGAGGCATCAAGATGTCGTCAACCCCTAACCCTGATTCGGCTGGGCCTAGATGCAGGGGCGTAACGTGCCAAGTTTACTCCACCCCCACTCCCCCCAACGCGTCCTCTGCTGGTTCAGAGTACAGATCCCTCTGTTCACTTCCCTCAGGAATGTTTTCGTAACCCACGGCGAGTCATGCTTGCCAACCCTGGCCACCTCGCCGCGTCCCAGATAAACGCATTCCGACATGGGCAGGGCAGGCCATGGCAGCTCTTCTTCCCCATCACCGACGTTCGCGGCCCAACAAGGACCATTTGCCGCTCAGACGCAAGCAGGGTGTTCATTACACCGGGCCCAACGCGTCTCTATTCCCAGCACGATCAGCCCAAGAAGTCATACAGAGCCCCGGCTTGCCCACATCTGCCCGAGTCTCATTGTCTGCCATATAACTCTTCCATACGCCACGGCCGGCCCTCCACCCGGTCCTTCACCCGGACTCGGGTTGAATAGAGTCCTTCTATCTCCAGAGGAAGCGATGCGAGGCAAGAACATGCCAAAGAGCCACCTAGTGGACGGTGTGCCGGTATTCCTGCGCCATTGTTCTTTTGGGACCATGAGGCTTGAATGGACCGATCCTAATATTCTGCTCCCCGATCGTGGCGAGGAACTGTGTTGCACCGTCGGGCAATGGAGCCTCTGGGACGATCAAGAATGCCAACCGCATCGAATTTGCCATCACCTCGGGCTCGCCAAGGGCGCGAGCCAAGCTAACCTGTATAGAAGTTTGTACCTCGTTCCTGGCTCTCACAGCACGCCAATGATATGACAACTTTCTCTACGCGAGCTTGAGAGGCTACAGGGACTACCACATCATTTCCGGCTTTCAAGCACAGTTAGAAGAGCTACACGGGAGATCAGCTACTGTGCCCTCCCGCCAATGCTGGACGGGATCGTCAAGGCTATGAAGGAGCAATGGCCTCACATCCTCGCGAACGACGGGAAGCGGCCGTCGAACGTTCTGGCCGGTCCTCAAGCGGGAACACAGATGCCATCCAAGGAGTCAACAGAAGGTGCGAACAGAGAGGAGAGATACCGATTTGAAAGGACAAGACAGCTTTGAATGACCGAGAGCGACTCCAGCTTCTTGACCCCGCCGCGGACACTCTTCTACGAGATGGGTCCAAAACCTTGAAACTCGCTCTCATTCCATACAGCTAAGCCGCAGCGGACTTTGCTCACAGGCTTTATCACCGTTTACTTTCGGGACTTGTTGGCCATTACCCTACTCTTCCAGTCTTTCGACGTCTTGTCGAGTGCTTGCATCGGAATTCCGAAGCGGAACATTGAAAGTACCAGTCCAGAGGGAGTGATGCAGAACCGAACCTACCGCCCAAAACGTTTCAGGTGAGGCAAAGATGTCGGCGGTCCTTCCACGGGAGATTGCCCTTCAGGAGGCTAGATCATTCCCAAGGGAGTTTCTCTTGGAGAAAAATGTGTTTTGGCCAGGTCATATTCGAGCATTTACCTGCGACCTCTATCGATTGTATCGACGGAAGGGTGTACTAAAGTTGGGTCACAACAATGGGTCAGTCTGAGATCAGACTGGTCTGACTGCATCTTGCCTGGACCGGTGCCCAGTTCGTCGCGTCACATATTGGTGCAACCGATAAGCTCATGGCCAAGCTTTCTGACAGAAGCGACTGCTCCACATGGTTCCAGCCGCAAGTAAATTACGGACCTTGCTGATCAAGGTTGTGTAGATCCGCGAGATCTGGGCCGTCTTGTCAACAGAGAATGAATGCAACATGATTTGGGGAGATTGTAGGGACATTGGAGAACAAGACTATAATGCGATTCGACAGCGAAGGAACATGCAAGAATCCTGCCGTTGACTGCCTCGAAGCGATGAGGAAATCAAGGCCTGTCCTACTGCTTCGGAATTGTGGCCGCCCGGAATAACAAAGGGTGCTGTCATTCATCCGCGAGAGCTCCAGCGTGCTGGAGAGCCCCTGCTAGTGCGTCAAGACCAGGGACCAGGGCTCCATGTGGCGGGACCCCATACCTGTTGTAGCGTGAGGGCTAAGCCTTTCCAGGTAGCCATAGGGCTCGCGATGCGGCTGAAACTCTGATCTGCGGCTCTGTTCGTCTCACCTCCTTCAACGGCAACCAGGCGCAAGCGCAAAGCGATAGACTTTCGGGTCACATTGGACGGGAAAGTCTGCCGACTTGAGGCAACATGATCTGTACAACCCTCCCATGGCAGCCCCTTGACGCGAATCCTCTTGCCCCCTCGGCTGGCGTCGCCGTCCAATCGCCAGCTTTGCTTGTCCCGGACTGTGCCATGATGCTCGGCGCGACTCCAAATCTCGCGTGGTTGTGGGAGGGATGTTGCTATCACCAGCCCTTGACATGCACATGCACCATGTAGCACATCCCCATTGCTTGACGTGGACCCAACAGGGCCGACCCTTACCGTGTGGCGCCCTACACCACAAAGGGCAATCTGGCGAGAGCCTCGCGTCCAGCTGCGCAAGCGACGTCACAGAAGCCGCCCGCTTTATCCGGAGTTGAAGGAGGTGATGTGTTCTAGGTCTAGAGCACGGGGTCGTCACGTCTCATATTGCCAGGGTCAATGATCGACCGAGGGTGCTGTGGTATACCATGGGCGCTGCGCACTATGATCGCTCATGATCTCCCTGGATCGACTTCGTCCCAAGTTGTGAGCCGCCTTGTATATATAAGCCTGTGCTGATCTCTCGTTTGTCTCTCTCCTCCTGTCAGTCACCAGCCTACTCACCACCAACACTGTCATCTCGTCTGTTGTTCTTGCCGGCCCTGCTGCCATCCAGTCATTCTTTGCGAGTTCTGTGAACTCTTTCCATTCTTTACGAAATCAGCTGATCTAATTTCTATTCTATCCTCCGCATTGACTGCATTCACCATATTCTCCCCCACACTATACCATAATCCTTCAGTTCAAACAACGAAAACCGGGCAAGATGAAGATGTACGTGACTGCTGTTCTTGCTGGCCTCCTGGCCGTCGCCTCGGCTGTGCCCGCCGCCAACGGCGATGGATGCGATGTCGCACCTCCAGCTACCACCCAGTCATGCACGACCACCACCTCGACGGTCCTGGCTACCAACGCTGTGTCCATGATGTCGACCCTGGCTTCTTCGGCAAGCGTTCAGACAGCTGCTGTTTCTGGTAAGACACACCCACATACACATTACAACTTTTGCACATGCTAACCTAGACAATAGGCACCAACGTCCAAAAGTTCACCGGCACCCTGGGCGGCGCCCCCCCACCGGTGGTCTCCTCAACCGGCGACCGGCCCTTCTCCGTCGACGGTGACACGTTCGTGGGCTCGGGCGCGGCGCTGGGGCGGTCCTGCGACGTGCAGCACAACGCGTGCGCGAACGCGGCCAACTCGGGCCAGCTGTCGGGCGGCGTGTCGCAGTGCGACCAGCAGAACACGGCCTGCCACGCGGCCAACAACCTCAGCAAGCGCTTCACTCGCGACGTCCGCCCCTCGCTGCCCAAGCGCGCCGCCCTTGACCTGGGCTCGTGCTCAAACGCCAACATCCTGTTCGAGGCCGGGCTGGACGGCCGCACCACCGATGCCTTCATCGCGGCCAACCAGAAGGACTTCAACCACGGGTCCGCGCTCAACATCGCCGTCATTGCCGGCTTCATCTGCCAGCGCCTCGGCAGCCCCTGCAACGCCCCCTCCAACGTGCAGCAGTCGTGCGCCCAGGCCAGCTCGGCGGCCGTGGCTGCCACTCAGAACCAGTCGGCTGCTGATGCCTGGAATGCCATCATGGGCGATGGCTCCGTCGGTGGTGGCAGTGCTGCTGCTGCTCCTTCTGCCGCTCCCTCTGCTGCCGCTGCGACGCCTACTGCGGCGAGCAGTGGTGATGATGCTACTGCTTGTGATGCTGAGGGGAACCCCGTGGCTGCGACGCCGACCTCTGACGTCGTGTTGATGACTGTTGTCACCTGCAACTAAGACCTCTCCCGGTTCAGGGCACCGGGTAGCATTCAGCCAGGGACGTAGGAAGTTCGGGTCGGGGAACGGCGCTGTGAAGTGCGCGATGGAGGGGTTGAGTCAAAGGAGGAATGGATGAGGATGGCAGTGCTTGGGAAGGCGGTTCAATGAGACACGTTAACAACGAGAATTGAAACATGAATCCAATACACAGGGCAAAATTACGAGGCGTTCTCCGAAATGTTATGGTATGTGAAGTCCGGACAAACAAAATAAAGATCCTCGCAGGGCTGCACACCTAGATATGCTTTGCCCTCGGTAGATACCGGCCAATTCAATCGGCAACATGGCGGGCTGATGCGAATCCTTTGAGCTCCCACTTCCCGCTGCGTACCTCTATTTTTCCGGAATTTACACACGTACCTATACACTCAGGGTGCCTTCCGAGCCCCCATATGCACATCATCGTTAAGCAGCACAATTTGACAAGTTTTGTATCATCTTCTCTGATACTAGATGATCAGCCTGGTGTGGAGGGTGCCAGAGCATCGACAGATTGATAGCTGGACAACAGAAGGTGGCCAGCTGGCGCCGGCTGGCCTGCAGCTGTGGCCTGCAGCTGTGGCCTGCAGCTGTGGCTTGCAGCTGTGGCTCAGACGCATCACTTCACTCCGCATACGATGGAGAGAGATGGGCAACAAACACCCCATCATTCCATCTCCAACCTTCCCGCCTGCGTAGCAGCATCAACCCAGGACTCTTAATTTTTTGTCTCTCTACACTTTAATCCTCCCTCATTCTCCTCTCTCTCTGTTACTCTCGGTACTGTGTCTACTCCCTCGGCTTCACATCCCACCAGCCTTGAAAAGATGGCCTCTTCAATGGTGAAAAAGGGCCTGCTCTGGACCACGATCGGCGCCAATGTCTACGTCTGGGCCAAGTGGCATATTGTACCTGACATGATGGCCGCAAAGCAGGAGCCGGGCTCGCCTGCCTACCGACTGGCACAGGCGAAGCACCTCAAGTACATGGATGAAAACTACACTCTCTCCCGCAAGAACATCGCCGAGGGCCGCTGGTGGACCCTCGTCACCTCTGCCTTCAGTCACTACAACATGACCCACCTGGGGCTCAACATGCTTGTTCTTCGTCAGTACTCTCTCTCTTTCATATCGATGCACTAGTTCCCTTCTCATGCGTGTCACGAGTTCTTGTCCGAGGATGGGAGGAGTTTTCATCTACCTAAAGTCCTCGACCTTGAAAGTAACAGACCCAAAACTCTACCGCACTTGCTGACCTGGCCACCACATGTTGGAAAAAGACACCACGGCCTCTTTGGGTTTCTCCGGGGCGATAGGTCTGGGACCCGTCCGGATGACCGCCCTGGCCCTGGGCTCGGCTGTCTTTGGGTCCCTTGGCTCCCTGTACGACTACCAGAAAAGCGCCGAGGCCGGGCTCCAGGAATCGCACGGTCTCGGCGCGTCGGGCATGGTGGAGGGGATCATGATGGCTACGATGTTGGCTCAGCCGAGGTGGCCGGTAAGTATTTTCTTCCCCTTTCTTTCCCTTCTTCCCCCTTCTTCTTGCCTAACCGGGTTCTGAGCCGGCTTGGAAGGGAGCGTAGGAATCAAGACCCTTCCCCCCTGATACACTGCCATCTCTTTTCATGTCGACAGTACTAAGAAATAATCCTACTGACCGGGCACCAGATGATGATCTTCCCCATCCCCGTCGAGATCCCGTACTGGGGCATCGTGGCGGCCTTTGTGGGCTACGACATGTACCGGCTGTATCAGGAGAAGACGTCGGGCCAGAAACACCGCAACTGGATGGGCTCGTACACCGGCTATGCTGCTCACCTGGGAGGCGCGATGTTTGGAGCCGCGTTCTACTTCCTGGCTGTGAGAAGGGGGATGATGTTTTGTCGGGCGGTCTGGCGCAAGAACCTGCATCAGCGGCGGTGAATGATTTCACACCGGGGCGAGGTGATCGATATATGGTTTGAAGCAAGCCTTTCGGTCTTTCGCATTGTATTATTAGGTTTGGACATCTTATGCAGCGGTACATGGGAGTACGGCGCATCATATGGTCGCCGCAACCGTCCCGACCTGGATTGGATTTGGACACTCGGGACCTGAGCTCTTGCTGAGCTAGAGAGGCCACAGTACTGTTCCTGGGTTTTTAGTATGAGATGATTATTAGCTCATATTGCCCTCCAAATTACACAGATGTATACTGAGATGCGAACTCATTACATCAATCGTAATAAACAAGGTGTACTGTACGGTCTCATAGGATGCACTCTGAGAAGCTATATACAAATTCCCGTAAGACGCTCCCTACATCTTTGAATAAATTGCCTGCTTAGTACAAGTAGCATCCTTTGATGTGAAAGATATAAAGTTCTGATCTTGAAAGTCCGGGAATCACTGTACAGCATTCAGAGAGAGAAAGAAGAAGAAAAAAAACTTGAAGAAGAGTGTACTGAGGAGGCATATATTGATATCTATCAACTCGCTTCGGCTGTCTATAATCATTGTCTAGTCCATATTTTTATGCCTCAAAAACTCCAAAACGCACGCTGTCGCGACCCAAAAAAAAACCCCACAATGCTGGCTTACTCAGTGATTGTCCCTAGGGAAAGGATGAGCCTGCGCCACGCGCTGGAACTGGACAGCACGCTTCAGAACCATACCGTCGCTCAGCCCGCCGACCTCGCGCCGGAATAGGTCCTGCCAGGGCGTCTGGCTCGGCGGGCCGTGGTACCCGCCCCTCGCCTCGAGCTCCACCCGCCTCGCCTTGAGCTCCGCCTCTGGCAGCAAGATGTCGACCCTGCGCGCGCTGAGGTCGACGCGCAGGCGGTCCCCGTCCCTCAGCAGGGCGAGGTTGCCGCCGTCGGCCGCCTCGGGCGTCGCGTTGAGGATCGACGGCGACCCGGACGTGCCGCTCTGCCGGCCGTCGCCGATGCACGGCAGGTCCTTGACGCCCTGCCTGAGCAGGCGCGCCGGCGCGTGCATGTTGACGACCTCGGCGGCGCCCGGGTAGCCGAGCGGGCCCACGCCGCGCATCACGAGGATGGTGCGCCGGTCGATGTGCTCCGCGGCGCCGTCGTCTCCCTCCCCCTCCCCCAGGCGCGCGTGGTAGTCCTCCGGCCCGTCAAAGACTGCCACCCTGCTCTCGAAGGCGTTGGGGTCGTCTGGGTCCTCGAGGAACTCGGCGCGGAACTCGGGCGAGATGACGGACGTCTTCATGATGGCCGAGTCGAAGAGCGTGCCCGTCATGTGCAGGAAGCCGGCGTTCTCCTTGAGGGGCTGCGAGAACGGCCGGATCGTGCGCCGGTCCCACGTCAGCTTGCCGCGGACGTTCTTTCCCGTGCTCTTGCCGCTGCACGTCAGGGCGTCCGGGTGCGGCAGCCCCCCCGCCTCGAGGAGCTCGGCCAGGATGGCGGACAGGCCGCCCGCGCGGTAGTAGTCCTCGCTGAGCATCTCCCCTGCCGGCTGCATGTTGAGCAGCAGCGGGGTTGTGAAGCCGAGCCGGTCCCAGTCGTCGAGGTCCAGGGGCACTCCTGCGTGCTTCGCGACGGCGCAGAGATGGATGGGTGCGTTGGTGCTCCCGCCGATGGCGGTGTTGGCCACAATTGCGTTCTCGAAAGCTTGTCGTGTCACTAATACGGCAGTTAGTATAAGGTTCACTTGTCTAACAGTGAGGCTAGTCCAGCCAATGACAAGTTGCGGGTTGACCTCGGGACCAGGTCAACCTATAGGGAAAGAGGAGACGGCATGTTCCGCGCCAATAAATGATCCGACTGGGGTTTGGCGGAAGAGGGGAGGGGGAGAGGGGAGATGTGGGATATCAGACCATCTTGACTTACTGATATCGCAGGGCTTAAGGTCTTCGTGGACCATCTCAACAATGCGGGTGCCTGTCTTGTAGGCCATCTGTGTACGCTCTCGGTACGGCGCTGGGATTGCTGCCGAGCCAGGCAGAGCCATGCCTAAAGCTTCAGCAAGAGCATTCATTGTGGACGCTTGATTATAATTCGACGTTAGCCATCAAAGAACGTACAAGAATCCCCTTGCAAGAGACGGGGTGGATCAGGAAGCCTGCGACCCAGGATCCGAGAGCAATGCATAGGGTGTAGTATGTGAGGGAAAGATACATGAGGACTAGAAGCTTACCTGTGCCCATGGTGTTGCAGTGACCTGGAGAAGGTGTGCCGCTCGCGACAAAGTCCATCACCTCGTCGTCCGCGATGTATCCCGCCGCGTGCAGCTCACGGGCCTGCCACACGACCGAGCCGGACCCGACCCTCTGCCCGTTCATCCAGCCGTTCAACATGGGGCCGACATTGAGACAGACGGCGGGGATGTTGACGGTCGCCGCGGCCATGAGGCAGGCCGGGGTCGTCTTGTCGCAGCCGGTGAGCATCACGACGCCGTCGAAGGGGTACGCGTGCATGATCTCGACGAGGCCCAGGTAGGCGAGGTTGCGGTCAAGGGTCGCTGTGGGCCGCCGTGTGCTCTCCTGGATGGGGTGCATGGGGAACTCGAATGCGATCCCGCCGGCCGAGCGGATGCCCTCGCGCACCCGCTTGGCCAGCTCGACGTGGTGCCGGTTGCAGGGCGCGATGTCGCTGCCCGACTGCGCGATGCCGATGATGGGCTTGCCCGACATCAGCTCCTCCTTGGTCATGCCCGAGTTGAGGTACCGCTCGACGTAGAGGGCGCTCATCGTGAGGTCGTCCTTGCGGCTGAACCAGTTCGCCGAGCGCAGCTTCGGCTTCTGGGGCTTGTCGGCCAGCTTCTTGACGTTGAGCTTCGCCAGCTTCGCCTCCAGCTCCTTGGTTCTCTTCCGCAGATCTGACAGCTCCTTCTGGTAGTCCTCGATGTCGATTGGGCTGCAATCACTGCTGCAACCGCCGCAGGGTTCTTCGCATCCCATGGTGGTTGTTTGTGTTGCTCACCGCTTCTGGGAGGGCCTCAAGTGTTGGCTACTATGTATTGACTTCCGAGCCGGGGTGACTGCGGCTTCAGCGGAGAGTCTGGCAGTTGCTCTGCCAAAGTCGTCGTCGTCGTCGCAGCTGGGGTCCTCGAGGATTTTATACCTTTTTGTGCGAGACTCGGATTCACTTCCGCAGCAAGTCACTGCTTGGTGAGCTTGTTTGGTTTCCGTCTGCATTGACCCTCTCGACGGCGGCCAGTGACTCGGAAGGGCAATTGAGGGCAAAGCTGTCGAGGTGACTCGTCGGTCAATTCACCGTCAAAATCCAGTTCGACGAGTCGGCATTGGATGCGGTGAGCGTTGCGCGGATCAACATGAGCCAAGCCGTTATAAACTCGGGTCTAGGCTCCGGGAACGGGGGGTTTCGGCTTGCATAATATCGTATCTCAACCAGAGCAATGTGGGTCGCCGTTAGCAGGTATAATGCTGCCGGCTAACGACGACCAATATCATAGGCGTGAAACGCGGGCAGAGTTTTATCAGCAAACACTAAAAGCCCCAATCGACGAAAGGGCGGCTCCAACTCTGAGCTTGTTTGTGGTTGACATTTTGTCTGCGCCCCTCCAAACTGACGATTGCCTATCTTTTGCCTTCTATCGTCGTCTTGCGATTGAATGACGTGGAAACGCCCCACTATGAGACAGACCCCCGTTACCGAAGCATGCTCGAGACGCACGAGGGAACGATCCTATTGCCCTCAATGCACAACAGAAAACCGTTGAGAAAGCCGGTTTATGCATGCGATGGATCAAGCTAGGACCTCAAGCTTGAAAAAGCAGTACCAGTAGGCATATTCAAACTCCCAGCCCCTTTCCTCACAAAAGAAGGAAAGAAAAAGGAGGGGGAAGAAGAAAAAGACATCGGGGATTCGGGAAAAGAAAAAAAAAGCAAAGAAAAAGGGGGGATCCCGCGTTGACAGATCAAAAAGCAGGCACACTTTCGGACAACGTCAAAGCAATGTTGACAGCATGACTTGTCAGCACGTCAACTTCTAGAAATGCTCAATATGCCATCGCTGCTGCTTTCAGCAACTGTGCTCAAGCCTTTAATCGGTCAAGAGTCAGGCATAGGTGAGCATCAATGATAAGGGCCTTTTTGTTCCCCCCCACAGTTTGCACAGAAAGTCCTTGGGAATGGGAGATAAAAAAAGCATGACTCTTGTCTCCGGCATTGGATAACCTGCTCAAATTTAAACGAACTATAGTGAAGCCCAATTTCAATCCCCTGGGGCTTTTATTATCACTCACAATCTTGACCGGCCACTCGGCCGATTCCTAAGCATAGCAACACTTGAGCTTTGCACAGCCAAGAATGACAATACTGGGTAGCAGTTACGTGCAACTGCAGACCGACTGAGGCCCAAGTTTACCCTCGTGGGTGTGAGAGGCATCATTCACCATGCACATGGCGAGAAAGGATGAAGCGCCAAGGCCAATATGCCTGAGATCTGCGTCCACACGACTGCTGGCGAGCAGAAAGCAGCTGCATGGCAATAAGAGGCGCCAGCGAGGGGGGGAAAAAATCATAAAGCAGCAGTGTAAAGGAACCAACACGAAGGCCTGTGGTGTGTGTGTGTGTGTGTGTGTGGATGCAACCAAGAATGTCACTGGCGGCGCATATACCAACGACAGGGTCGAGCAAGAAATCTCAAATTCCAACAGTGCTCGGTACAGGGCTGCGGAACAAACCCCCCCCCCTTTAATAGACAAAGCCGTTGCGCATTTTAAGTATTCGACTTCTCTATTGGAAAGCACGTCACGTGCGTCCGGTATCATCTGAAGGGACGTTGAGTCGCGACAGTTGCGGTGACAGTCTCAGCTGGCCCTTGGTGGCTGATGACTGTGGATGCAACATCCTCCTTCAAGAGAGTGACATCCACACGCATGCAGGATCGTCTTTTCTGGGGTCTTCGGCAAATTTCCGGGTGGTTACAATGGGGCGGTGGGTGCATCTGGCCAAGGCCAAGTCTAGGCCGCGGTTGCGGCACAGTCGAGTACATACGTACCGTCGTCTGGGGCTGGAACCTGTCACTGTAACCTACTTAATTGAAGACTGAACGGATGGCTAGGGGATATATTCGAGGTGAACTTAATGCAGACGACCTGCGAAACACCAATGCCGACAGCCATTACAGAGCAGCTGGTCTAGATGCCTGGACGTTGTAATCCGAGAGCGATAGCTACCAATGGCATCTTCGGGAAGATCCGTTAGGGCTGTTACATTGATAGGCATGCAAGATCTTCGCCCACAATGCACCTAGGAAGGAGGCTGGCCGCCGTTCAGCAGCTTGACTGTCTTGTCCTTCTTCCCTCAGACTTTTTTCCCACTTAGACTGTCATTGTCGACAATGTACAAGACAATTCGTGATGTTTGTATCTCGTCAAGAAACATCAGTTGCATTCCCGAGTGGCCACCAACACACCGGCATGCATGCACTGCCATTGTGATGACGAGCCCGGCAAGATGCATGTGAGCCCCCCCGGAGATCGCGATACCACGATCCATTCTCTTGCGGGTCCGTTCTTAATCCGTCCCCCGCGCGCGCGCATGAATATGTCCTAGTACATAAGGACGGGGTTGTCCCCAGTCCTCTTGTGGGCCTTTCCCTGCTGCTCGTGCACTTTGGCGATCGCAGCAGAGATATTTCTAGAATTAGTGATCTCTTGATCAGGAGATGGCCGTTTGCAAACTGCATAGGCTCACCAATCCTCGAAAACGTTGGCTCATCCCATGTCGATCGATTGCCCTAGGGCGCTACATATGCCAAGCATACTAATTGCTGTGGGGGCCGGGTAGATGGTAGCTTCTGATGCCTGAAGACTGATACCGGTAGTTTAGCGCCGTGTATACTTGGCCAGATCAAAGGACACAGACTTCAAGCCAAATGATCAGGGGCCTGGGATGACTTGCCACTCACACCACTTAACGGACCACTGACTGCTATAAACAGCATCAAAGTTGAGAATGTTCTATACCGATTTTTCGTTTTCACTCAGTACCACAGTGGATTATTCAGGGAGACAGGCGCGCTTGGGCGATCACCCCACAACCTTGGCAATAGCATTTATTAGTGCTGGGAAAGGTTTGCGCCACGCCATAGCAGCTGTCAAAACAGTCTTAACACGTGCCGGCATATCCGCTTTATGCGTAACCGCTCGAGGTAGAAACAGGTTTGGACGCAAACCTACCGCCGCTCTGGACAACAAACTGTGAAAGGGGTATTTCCCGCGCGCATTTCAAAGCAAAAGACCGAGTCATGACATGGTGTTTTGCTTACCCACCGGGCCAACATCCGATGAGCCAGACCGGTCCGGTGATGTCGTCCCAGGGTGGAGAGGTGCGAAATTGAGGCTTAGGGGCGGTCGGCTCCCAGGATCCTGTGGGGCCCTGGAAAAGGTATCATCCAGATTCCAGGGCAACCGAGCCCAGAATAGGGTGCCACGCAATGTGGAAGTTTATGTCACTTAAGCTTATCAATGCCATACCCACTCTTTTTTTGGTTTTTTACTCGGTGCAATAAACCGGAAACCGGAGATCTGACCAAGGCCAAATGATGAGGATCGCCTGGGAACTCCATCTCGACGCTCGCGGCGCGAGGCGATGCGATGGCCAGGTCCACTGGTAAATGTGGCCCTGCTAAGGGGCTGGACTGTTTGTCTGTGGTCTAATACTCTGGGAGAATAGTGACCTAGATATATTGAATATAAGTCAGTATATTTCCCGGCCCTGCCTGTGAGAGGAGGACACTCGTGCTCAGTCATCCTCAGACCTCTTCCAATACTCCGAACGGACCCACCAGGGCTGTACTCACTCTTCTGGCAAGAATGTTCTCTCAGATCATAGCCCTCGCCCTGGCAACAGGAGCCCTGGCCGACAGCCTACTCTCGTTCAACACGGCACCGGCCATAGAGAATCGCACGATCGATGAGATCTACCAGGCTGCGCTCAAGGAGGGCGGTACAGTCACCCTCTGGGCTGGCGGCGACGAGACCAACCAGCAGGACTCCCTGAAGAAAGCCTTCGAGGCTGCCTTCCCCGGCATGACCCTGAACGTCACCGTCGATGTCTCCAAGTACCACGACGGCAAGATTGACCAGCAACTGGCCTCTGGCAACGTCTTTGTCGACGCTACTTTCCTGCAGACGCTTCACGACTTCCCCCGTTGGGCCCAGCAAGGTTCCCTCCTCAACTACGCGCCTGCTGGCTTTGACCAGATCTATCCGGCTTTCAAGTCGGAGGACGCCTCGTGGTACGGGCTGTTCATGATCCAGTGGGGCATCACCTACAACACCGCCAAGCTCCCCGGTGTCACCATCGCCGAGTACCCCGACTTCCTCCAGGCAGGCCTGAAGGACAAGCTGGTCCTGACATACCCCAACGACGACGACGCGGTCCTGTACCAGTTCTACCTGATGTAAGTATATCCATCCATCCGCGGAGCCATCCCGGCACCACGCCAAATACTAACACAGGCGCACCACAGCATGAATCAGTACGGAGAGTCCTGGTTCGACAAGCTCCTCACCCAGAACCCGCGCTGGGTCCGCGGCACCGCGACACCGAGCACCATCCTGAAGACGGCCAACGCCACCGAGGCGGCGACGTTCACGTCGTACGGCTCGCCGTACGCGGCGGGCAACGGGAGCACGACGGCCGTGGCGTTCCCCGTGGAGGGCCAGTTCGTGTCGTGGGCGCAGGTGGGCGGCATCCTCAAGGGCGCGCCGCACCCCGAGTCGGCCCGGCTGCTCTTCAACTACATCCTGTCGCCCGCGTACCAGTCGTCGCAGTGGAGCGTGCGCCGCGACATCCCGGTCCCGGACACCATCCCCTACCCGGACCTCTGGCACATGAACGGCACCAACCCGACCTCGTTCTTCCAGTTCATGCAGGACCGCCCCAACGTCGAGAGGCTCAAGCTGTACTTTGAGAACAGGATCGGCACCGCGCAGGGCCTGAGCCCGCTGATTGATGACTTGTAAGGGCGGCGGACCTTGTACATTGCATGTGTTTGAACAGTCGATCCGCGAGTTTGGCTGGTGTATTGTGTACATACTACTTGACACTTTTCCACTGTATATATTTGTGTAAATAGCGAAGATTAGCATTGCACGGAAAGCAAGCGTCACAGTTCATCATGAACATTTGAATACTGAACAAGTCGTTGTCGTTCAAGTATTGATTGACTCGAGCGAAACAATATGTTTGAGTTTCGGTTGAAGAGATCTCTTGAGTCTAATATCCCATATCCCGAATCAAGCTTTATGATCTGCCAAACTCTATCATTCCATAATCCCCCGGTACACCACTTTTCCGCTTCAAGCCCTTGCCAGCCGAAAACGCCGTTTCCAAAAGCACAAACCGTTTGCCCATACATCCTGAAAGTGAAAGAAACAAGGACCCACCTCGTTCCGCCCCCAACGGTGTGTGACTGACTGCCTCGGTGCTCTCGAGTCGAAAACAACGCACGGGAAGAAGACAAAACTCAGCAGCAGACTTCACAGAGCGCATAGCAGCAACACGCGGCCAAGAGGACCTCGCAAAGCCCACCGCCCCGGCCCCGGCCGCCGCCCCTTGTGTTCGGTGTGTCCCCCTCCTCCTCGGGCGGTTGCTGCGTCAGCCCAAAGGGGTTCTGTCGGCTGTAGCTGTCTTTGGGAGGGCTGGCTGGCGGAGAGCCACTGTCCGGGGCGGTCGAGCACGGGCGTTCCGGGAGATAGCCCATGGGTGGTGTCATGGGCATGGGTGACTTCTCCATGACTCGGCTTGGTGATAAGTCCCCTGCGAGGTCGGTGTGGGCCATTTTGAAGTAAACGCGAATTTTTTCTTCTATCTTGTCTGATTCAATGGGCGGCAATATATGCTATGCCGGAAACGACAGCAACAGCGACAGCGACGAGGTGGAGAGAAGAAAAAAAACAAGAAACACGCTTCGGGATTTATTTCACGGGTGAGCCGCCGAGATCAAAGGAGCGCCAGCAGGTGGGAAATAAGCGGGTCGTGGTATTTATTCCACAGAGACGACTCATTCCATAGGCCAACGGCGTTGGTGCTGCTAAAAGCAGTTCATTGAGAGTTGGAGAGCGCTGTCTTTTGCATACGAAGTGATGCCCCCCCCCGGTCGCTTGGCAGGCTCTGCCGCCACACCTTAAAAAACTTCAATTTTATATAATAGCTATTATAAAGCTTTTAATCCCTCTAAAATGAATAAAAAATATATTTTTCAATATAGAATTTTATAAATAATTTAGATATACTATATTTATTATTAAAAATAATTATATAAAAATAAGAAAAATAAAATATTAATTTTATAATTATTTTATATTTTAAAATTAAAAAAATATTTTTTTCTTTAATTTAATAGATATTATTAATTATAATATTTAAAGAAGTATTAATATTTTAATTAATAATATAATATTAACGTTTTTTAAAAA
>JALPVH010000472.1:0-28742 GCA_023242295.1 Diaporthe ilicicola | reverse complement strand
TATTATAATTATATTTTAAAGGTTTATCTATATTATTATATACTTTTTTAAGTATATTATATATTTTATTATTTAAGCTTTTTTTATTTCTTTTTATTATATATTTTATTTTTAAATAAATATTATATTTATTAATATAATTTTATAAAGATTTATTTATTTTAAATAGTATTTTAGTTTTAATAAAAAATATTTCTAATATATATATATTTATATATCTTAATTTATAATATTATATAAACTATTTAGCTTATTTAAATTCCGTCTTTTAAAGCTAGGAATATAGTAAGTAAAGGGAAGGAAGCTATAGTTAGTTAGGCTATAGCTTCCCCTTTCTCGATAGACCTCGGTTTACTTTATATTTAAGCTTCTGTAAATAACTTTATATAGTAAGGAGTATTTACTATACTATTAAATACCTTCCGGAAGGCCCTATAGGCGCCTAATAAAGAAAAACCTATAATATAGGAAAAAAACCTTATTAGCTAGGGATATAATAACTAATAGTAATAGGTATATAATTATAAGGAATTAGTTAAGGGGGGTAAATAGTTTTACTTTTTATTGCTAAAGGGGCGCTTTAAAGGGAGGGCAAATTAAAAAAGATATTAGCAGGATTTAAACTTATACCCTTTATATTACTAATATAAAAGGGTATCCTAATGCTTAACTAATATACTATAGTGCCTTATAATATTATATATATAACTTTTTTTAGTTTATAGCTTATTATATATTATATATTTAATTATTTTTATATTTTAATATTTTAACCTTTATATAATATAATTTATTTTTTTTAATATTACTAACTTATACGCTTATTAATTACTTTTTTATATAAAGATATATTATTTCTATTTAACTTAATTCTTATAAAGTAAAATATAATCTTATAGCTTATAATATTAATATTTAATAATAAAATATAAAATATATTATTTATTTACTCTTTTAAGTATAAGGTTAAAAGACTTATAATTATATTTTTTAAATTAAATTCTATTTAATTATATTATATTTTTATAATTAAGCTTTATTTATTTAAATAAAAGATAAACCTTTTTAAAAAAGTATAATAAATAATTAACTTTCTTTTTTTTATTTAACTTATTATTTATTTTTACTTTATAAGTAATAAACTTATTTATTTCTTTAAAATAAACTTTATATATCTTTAAGATAATAATAAATATATCGATTTACTTAAATAAAGAAAGGTTTTTATCTTTATATTTCTTTATTTTAATAAGAAAACCTTTTATTTAAATAAAGATTTACTTATTATAAATAAAGTTTATTTTTATAGCTATTTATAATAAAGCTATTAGATTTATATATCTAGATAATAGAATATAGTGGCCTTACTTAATTTAAGGGTTTTAAGTATATATAAGTATTAGTTTAAGCTTAATTAGTAATAATCTTAATTTTATATAATAGGTTAAATAATTACTTTTAAATAGTTTTAAAGAAAAGGTTATAATAAGTATATATTTAAATAAAGCTAAAACCTATATATATTTTATAAAATAGTTAAAGTAATAGCGGCTTTTTAATATCGCTTATTTCGAATAACTTATATTTACTTAAGTTATATAATAATAACACTTTTATATAATGCTTAATAGTATTAAATTAGGTTACTTATAGCTTATAATAGCTTTAATATCGATAGGCTAATAGCTTATTAAAAGCACCGGCGCAAATAAATTAAGTGCGGCTTAATATTATAGCTATTAATATAAACTAGCAGCTTTTAACTATAAATAAGCTTATAAAATTAAAATAATAAGTTATTATAAAAAGTTTTATATAGTAAAACCTATTATATTAATCTTAAAAGATATATTATACTTTATTCTTTTTAAATATTTATTATTATTCTAGCTTAATAGGAAAACTTAAATAAATAAAATAATCGATATTATATATTTATTTTATAATATTACTTTTTAGTAAATTTATTAATATATTCTTTATTAAATTTATATATAATATATTAATATTACTTTATTTTATAGTTTTATTAATAGGCTTTATAATATTAAATAAGCTTATATCTTTAAAACTAATTATATTTACACCGTTATTTATAAAATTTATATCTTTTAAATTTTCTATAAAGCTATTAGCTATTATAATATATATATATAGTGTATATAAATTATTTATCTTTATTTCTATTAAATTATTAAATAATAAATTTAAAAGATTTATAAGATTTTAATTATAGCTATTATTTAAGTTATTTATAGCTATAGCTATATTTTTACTTTTAGGAAACTTCTTTATAGCTTTAAAAGTATTATTATTAATAAATATAATAAAAAGTATCTTTATAGCTTTTTTATATTTTTTCTTATTAAAATTCTTTTTTAAAAAGGTAAATATTTTTATTTTTTCTTTTTCTTAAATAGCTTTTTTTATTTTCTAGCTTTAAGGTATCTTTTTTAAAAAGAAAAAATAATAATTTTTCTAAATATAGCCCTTTAGCTTATAATTATTATATATAATTAAAGATTTTAATTTATTCCTTTTAATATATAGGGCCTTTTTTAAAGAACTTTATAGTATTTTTCTTTAGCTTTTATCTAATAGGCTAGAAAAGAGTATATCTATAAAGTAGGCTTTAAAATCTTAATAAAAATTTTAGGTTATATTTTAAATAAATTTAAAATATTTATTATTAAGGCTATAAAGAATTTAGCTTATAATAACTTATTTAAGTAATTTTATATTATTTACCTTTAAATTTTTAAAAAGAAGCTTTATTTTATTAATATATTACTTTATATTTTCGAAATTATTAAGAATAATATTAAAAAACTTTTTATAAAGTATGTATTAGCTTATAAAGCCGGAAGGCTTATAATAAAATTTTAAAATATTTTATATCTTTTATATATTATTTATATCTTTAATAAATATAATAAATACTTACCTATATATTAGCTTAATATTTATAAGCGCTTTTTTATTTTAAGCTATAATTAAGCTTTAAAAAAGTAAATTAAGTTTATTTCTAATAATATTCTTTCTTTTTAACTAGGCCTTAATTTTTATATTTTAATAAATATAGTTTTTATACCGTTAAGTATTAAGATATTATATTTATTTAGAAAAGCTATTATTAAAGTAAATAAAAGATTATAGGAATAATAATAGAAAAAAGGTTATATTAAATTAAAGAAATAAATCGATATAAAGGATTTAAGGTTATTTATTATTTATAAGCTAATATAATAAGAAATCTTAAGATTTAAGTTAATAGCGATATAAAGCGAAAAAAGGGCTTTTAAATAGTATAGGTTTTAAATAGATTAATTAGGTAATTATCGAAATATTAAAAAGTATTTAAGTAAAGTTAAATAAGGCGATTATATAGTTATTAGCTTAGGGAGATTTAATTAATAGGGTAATATTAAATCGAGGGCTATAATTAGTTAAGGGTTTATCGATTAGCCTAATTAAGTAATTTAATAGAATACTTAGCTTTTAATAAAGGTATTAGTTTAATTAAAGGTTTTAGTTAAGGTAGCTTTAAGGGGTATTATATAATTATTAAAGATTTTAAAAAGATAGCTTTAAGGGGTATTATATAATTAGTATTTATTTTAATTAGTTTAATTAAAAGAAAAGTAGGGTAGAGCTTCCGGGGTTATAACCTATTAAATTAAACGCTTAATTTATTAGGCTAGCTATAATTTAGATTATAGGGGCGATGCCTTTTATATATAGATATATCTAATTTACTACGGGGAAATAATAGGAAATAAGATATCCTATATTTGTAATAAGCATAGATATCTAGAATATTCCAATATGGTTCCCAGAGGCTCCTATTTCAGTGGTCTGCACGGGGAATCTGGAATAAGCAAGTGTATGCTGACAATGATCAACGACGATCTGGACTGGCCTGTGAGCAGCTGCCAGCCACTCCGGGTGATTGTGCCTGCAGAAGCGAGATTGAGATCCCAAATCTTGGCAACATGACTACACACTCTCATTCATCGCACGGGCGTAAAAGTCACTATTGTCCAACCCGAGCTAGTCTCATCACGCTTCTTCGCGACACAGAGGCAGATCAGACTGTTGGATGGCGTCAGTGCTTTCAGTGATCTAGACTGTAAGGTCAAAACACCCTTGTCTTGGGGCATCATTTTGAACAAACCCTGCAACCAAATCCCCCCTGGTCCCGTACACCATCTTAAGGATCTGCGGCTCAATAATTCTTATTTTGGCACACCATAATCAAGACCCCTGCTAGCAAGTCATTCCTGTTTCGGACCACCATCTTGAAGAACCCTGCGGCCAAATCCCCCTGTTCTGTCGGCCTTCTGAGTGACATGCGCCAACAGAGATCCCCTGTATGTCTGGATATATGCTGCCGCTGAAGGGGAGGATGATCTGACAACGAACAATGTGACGGGTTCTGCAAAATCAGTCTGGTATTTGAGACAGTCTACGGCCCACTCACCAGAGCGCTTCCCTCCGCGGCCAGAGTCATGGAAGATCTGATCAATGTGTTTCAACACTGATGAGTACATAGTGAATTTCGATACCTCGGTGGCTGCTTGCTGGAGAACACATTGCGCAGGGGTGCTACAATGCTAAGTCGCTTGAGAATGGAAAATCTACTGGGAGACACATTGAAGCAGCACCAGATAGGTCAGAAATGCAGTGCCAATGCAAGAACCCGTGAAATTGTATCCATTGTCTATGGTGGGCCGGAAATTCCCCGAATTACGCACTGCATGAGACAGCTTGGGCGTAAGACTGTAACACGGGGAACCTGACATGCTCAACGGCGACCCCGATCAGCCCGTAGTAAGTTAGACTTGACTGCATTCACCGTCCAAATGTCTGCTCAAAGGATGCAATCTTGGTTGCAATACTTGCAGTCTGCTGCTGCTGTCTGGCCTTTTCGTCCACGGTCTGGTCCGGAAGCAATACAATGGTGTTGCCATCGCGAGACGGCTCCTTCAGGAACGGTTCGGTGCGGCGGGAAGCCAGAGCCTGGTTCTGCGGCTTCACACCACTGTGTTCGCTGGGCGTAGTTCTACGCCGGGTCTGTCTCAGCATGGGCGTGTTGAGGTTTTTGCACGTTGCAACGTACCGGTCCATTTCCTCGTGTGCAGTGCTCTAGTTTGTTTGCAAATGCCAGGCCTCGGTGAGGAATGGTGACTTGTGGCAGGGCAGATGGGAATGAAGCCTCTGCATGTATTTGACGTGGGATCTGTTCAACACTGGCAACGATATGACCAAGGGACGATAGAGAGCGAGGAAATTGATGGTGAAGGGAAACTCATTGAAGTTCTATTTTCTATCATAAATTTGGCTGAAGCATAAGTGATCTTATATACTCCGCCGCCTTCTAGAAGATGATCATGTTTCCTGATTCCACACTGCACATGTGACAGACGAGCTCGACTTACCTAGGTAGCCTGCCACGAACGGAACTGTGCGCATGTCCCCCCTGTTGTTACTTTGAGCGGTCTGCTGCAGAAATATTACATCAGGGCAGGATCAACCGAGCTATTTTCAATGTCAGATACAGAAAAAAAGCAAATAGTCGGGAGACGCATCAATAGCCTTGTCAAGAAGGGGATGACGAACCAACATCCCGGTTTGTGGCTGACCGTTTTAGCTTTGCGCCTGCATGCCCGGGACCCACTTCCCACGTGGTCTTAATCCCAGGGTATGTTTCATCCGGATGCCGCCTGGGAGCAACCGTAGTGCCATACGCGTCAAGATAGGGTGGTCTGCCTTGCCATTGGTATGACCTGGGGTTGGTTGCCTTATAAGGAGGTGCCTGCCTTGGCCTTGAGGCGGCGGTTCGCCAGGTCTGCGGGAAGGGCTCGCGGGAATTTGGGGGTTCCCGTCCGCCCCCCGACACTCGAACCCTGCTCTACTGCCTCGCTTGAGAAACAATATTTTACTCCCCAGTAATCTCTCGGTGAGATATTTTTTCCGGCTTTGAATTACAGGCCCATAGCCGGCCCGTTTCAAGCGTCTCACTGACAGCCTCAATTGGACCTCGATTGGACTTCCTCACTGCCATCAGAGCTGGTCTGACAATTTTTTTTTTTTTTGAAACTGACCACCTGGGCTGCTCGGCACAATTCTGTCCCTCCTAGAGAGGGTTCCCATCATCGCCAGTGATGCACGTGGGCACTCTTGGCCAAAGCGCGAAACAAGGCTTCAAATCACAAATCGACATGGCTTGTACAGTGCTGGTGCTCGAAGAGATGAACTGTTTCGTATATGCAACCCCTTTTTAGGCGCAGCAAGATCGCTCTGGCATCCGCTACCAGCGGCTGTCTCTCGACTTTAGCGCCTTTGGCCCCTGCAACTCTCGAAATTAGCTTCGTTCGCGCTTGTAAATTTCGTTACTGTACATCCAGCGTCTTACGTGCTAGTAATCTTCACCTCCGGCATCTCTCACGCTAGTACTATGTAAATTTTACCTTGCTCATCTTTCACCCTCATCTTTCAAGCTTAATAACTTTCAACTTTAGCAGGTCTGCATAAATAGCGTCAAGCATCCGAACCTTGACAGTCATGGCAGGTGACGTCCGATATTATGCGGGCGCGGTCGGGGCGAGCTGTCTTAGACGAGGCTGAGCCTTGGCCCTTCCCGTCAGTAGGTCGCCTTGCAGTACTCATATGCGATTGGTCGCCCACGATAACCTTGAATCACAGAGGAAGCTTCACTCTCGAGCGGGACAACAAGGAAGCATCTCAACAAAAGACAGCGCCAGAAGATCTCATGCAACCAAGTGATAAGCTGAGGGATTTGTGTTAAGATCTACTCGGCGTTATCGTCAGTAATAAGTAGCTTTACAGGCACGTGTTGCCCAAGTCTTCTGACAGCCGTCCTCTTGCAATCTACCTTGCCCTTGCTGCTCATGGTCTTGATCAGCCTCATAATTACCATCTAGCTTTGAGAAGATAAGATATGAGGTGGGATATGACTTGGCGGCTTTACGTGGGAAGTCAGCAGACTTTTCCAGCGGGGGTCTGGTGACGCTGCGGATGAGGCTGTGCAGTGATGGCATGGTTCCAATGTTGTGCCACCTGGTGTTTAATTCCGCGTAGATGTCCAGAAGATTCGGGGATTTGTCAGCACACTCCGAATTGCTTTGCTTTTTCTGAGCTCCAGCGCCGCAGCCAGCTCCGCTGGGGAGTAGACATGGTAGATATGTGGGTGCATGTTCTGCAGGCTGTCAGCATGTTTTACATATGTAGGAATCCACCTGGATGCAACACACAACACCTAGAGACCACCGCGTAAGCTATCTATATTCCCTGCATAATAGTTCCAGACTCTTGACGGCAGGCAGATCCCAAGCCCTTCCGGGCCCTTGCTCTCCACTTCAACGGGCGACTACTGCCTGAACTCTAATCCTACGCAAGGCCGTGTACGGTACCCGGATTGATTTTTGCGCAGGGATAGTGCAAGGGTCGGGGAGACCTTCGGCCTCCCTATTGGCTTCGGCTTCGGCTTCGGGCAGATGCCAACAACCATGCATGCGGCTCTAGACTTCGTTCCCGATGCCATTCTCATGTGTTTCCGTCACGCGTGCTTGTCTTCAAGAGTAGGCGAGTTGGTTAGATGTCTACTTCTTGACACATTCCTAATCAAAAGTTGAGCAGCACCCGGTTGACTAGCATCGACGGTCGATGTCGGGCTGTAATGTACTGACAGTGCCGGAGTGCGTGATTAAGTACCAAAACTTTGAGGCGCGACACAATCTTCAAGTCTAGACCTTCAAGCCGATGTGAAAGAGAAAGAAGTAATCTGGGGTTGCTACCGGCAGCCTAGTCCTTGAAAATGGGTAGGACAGCACCTGAGTCAATTTGACACTGGACGAAGATTGCGGAATCATGTGGTGGAACCTGGCGAGAAAGGGGCACAACCCCCATACTGTGCCCCTCCGAGCGGAAATGGGCCAGTCAATCCGACGAAAGAGCTGTGCAGAGATCCTGAGGGATGGCTGATGCGGCCAAGTATGCGGAATGCAACACACCATCTCGACGAGTGTTGCTCGGAGAAGCACCCGCACCATTGCCAGCAAGGTTCCGACAGAAGTTATCACCTCGACTTTTTACATTCCCGGGGCCCCGAACGGCCTCGATTTCCTCCTCGCGGCTGCCTAGGGCCTGGACGATCAGCGTGACCATTTCTCGCCATCGAACCCCGCTCTTGTGCTACACAAAAAAACAGCCAGCACACCAGGCAGCCCAGAGTCCGCTTGGCGGCAGCATCACCCGCGGGGGTCCAGACGTGATGACACGCCAGCGAAGGGAAAAGAGAGATGGCCAGAGGTGAGACCATGCAAGCCGACGGCGTCTGTCACCCAAATCTTGAGCGACGGTCTCACGGCGTTGGTATTGTACACCAAGCCTCCGCGAGATATCTGGATCCAGGAACTTGTACTGGCAACTGGAGCGTTCCACCAGTCCCATTCTATCGTCATCGATTATAGTAAACACAGAACAAGTTTGGATTGGTGTTAAGTGTGTAGGAGTTGGAAGTACGCTAGGAGGGATGACTTTTGCGAGGCGACGGGACTGGTCAACTAGACAAAAAAGGCGCCGTATTATTTTTTTCTCTATTCTAATTATCGAAATTCTAAAGACAGGGAATCAATGAGAAATGCTGTTGAAAGACTGTCAGTGATTGTCTGGGGAGCAACTGAAGGAAGGATAAAGGGGGCCGGTGAGGAAATGCCAGTGAGTGACAGGGGCAGGCGGTAGACGGGGTCATACTTGACATTGCCCAGCACTACTGGGTGAAATTCCTTTCGAAGTCTCGAAGCCTCTCAGTCATTGCCATCCTCTTGATGTGGCGGTTGACGTTGACGTCGGGCCGTGTATCTGCCGATAGGATGAGGATGTTGCCGTCCCTGGGCGGCTCATGGGAGAAGAGTCCCAAGCGGAGAGTTGCGAGGGCTTGTTTCTCAGCTGCTGAGCAGGCGCTGGGTGAGAATGGATTGGGTCTGCCCGAGGTTAGCGCTTTGGCTAGATTCCGTGGTCATTTTGCATTGGGGGCGGGCCGACCTTTCCATGGTCACACCGGGGTTGTCTCTCCTTTGTCTTTCGTTGCAGGTGTGCAACAAATTACACTCGTGGCGATGGAGGCGTTGGAAAAAGAAGGAAGGATAGAATAGATGGATGTTTCTCTTGCCAGTGGGCAGAGTGGACGGAGAAGACTTGGTCCTTATACTGCAGAAGATCCTCGCCGGCACAGGCCGCGCTCTCTCATTGCCATCCCGGTACGCAACTGCGTCGTGAACGCCCGGTCCAAGTTGCCGCAGGGTATTATCGTTGCTTGCTTTTTTTTTATCTGCAAAGTTCCAAGCACTTTACCCAGTCTCGACCAATCAGAGGCCTATTTCATCGCGATCGCCGTCCTACTGGTCACTGTCATTGTGAGCTGTCTCGATGTGCATACCCCTGCCCTGTCCCTGCGCCATAGTCGAGGTGCAGAACGGAATCTCGAGGCTTACTCTTGCGGGCCGTTTACGACGTCTCAGATTTGACATCTGACAAATCGACATCTCAGATGTTGTGGCGCATTTGCGGGGGAGCCCTCGAGTACATGAGCTTGCTTGTCTTAGTTTTGTTTCCCCTTTGGGAGGGACCAAGGTCGTGCCGAAAATTGACCCAAAGCGGGCATACATCATTAGACCGACATGAACCGGCTGAGACACGGTTATATAAGCGCTCGCTTGCTGCATATATATGCGCACGCGAAGCGAGTGAAGGGAGGAAAGAATGTGTGAGTACGGCATTAGACTCGGGTAGAATGAAAAGAAGGGAAAGGGGATTAGCCTGTGGATCCTGGGAGGATGTCCTCAACGCTACGTTGCCCGTATCTTTGATCTGCTCAACGTTATGTGCATATGTGGCGCTGCATTTATTTGAGTGTGAATGACCGTCATCGTCAGACCCCAAACACAGCCAGGATCCTGCTGCAACAGCCACAGCTGTAGCGCGCTTAGGACCGTTTTTCGTTCCGTTTTGAAGTTCTTAGTGACACCCACACCGGACTTTCTGACTGGCGAGTCCAATCACGTTTTTTCCCACACCTACCTAAGTATATTAAAAGATGACGGAAAGCCCTGAAAAGAACTTTCCTGCACTTTTGAAACTGATTTGGGTTGCACTGGAGATTGTGTGTCACAAGCAATGGTTGGCTGTCAGCGCTGCATCAAAATATGCACAGCAAGACCCACGCAGCATTAGCCGTGCTACCGAAGTTTTCAGGTGGAGATACCGGGAGTTGTCGGTCCACATTTCATTTCGAGGCCGGTGCTCACAGAAGACGACTTTGTATTCTCCGAGGAGAAGCCTCTGTGCCCAAGAGGGTTGGTTGTGGGTCAGAAACCACTGGGCACCAGTTGACAGGCGGCGACGGCTACCCGCAGGTGCTAGCAGATGCAGCTGACAGCTGATGCCACTTGTCTCAGACGGAACACGCGGCCACTTCCTCCTTGAATTATTCTGCTCCCATTTATTGTTATTTTCTTGTGATTTGCTTGCTCACCGAAATCCTCAGTGCACAAGGCATGGCGACCAGGCCCCCCGGCGACACTCGATGGGCTGACTAGGGAGCCTTGCCCATTCATTGCCCGCTGATTCTTCCGGAATCTACCTCACATCCCGAAAATTAGTAATAGATCTCAGGCATTGTGTTCTTGCACTTTGGGCATTGAAGAGCGTTATTTCTAGCATGGGGGGCAGTCTTGGTGTTGCTGTTCGAAACGTGACAGGCTTAGATCATTTTGCAGCACAGGCAAAAGCTTCCAAAGGAATCTGAAAAAGCTTCAATAGTCTCTTAGAGCGGCAAATTGAGTGCGTGACCTGCATCAAATGTTTGTTCATACCAGAGGCGGACGGTAGACTTTACGAGGACGCGGAGGGAGATGTCATGGTTCTGTCCAAAGATAGCTGAATTCTGTTCCCCCCAATTTGATTTATTTGGGGTCGTTGGAAAACCCAAGAAGGGCAGTTGTTCAGATAAGACCTCGCGCAGCTTGGAGCAATTGACACCTGCTGCACAATTGCGGCGCAGCACGGCGGCCAGGATGCTCATGCAAGCGTTGATGTTCTCGTCCGTGTCTTCTTTGAAGCTCATTGCCACATTGCCAGATTCATTCAATAGCTACGGCGTCCACCTATTCTCGCCTTGTCCAGTCCTGATCCCTAGGCGTCTGTCGCGGCAGATGCTAGTTAGTCATTCTGACATTTATCGTGGCTTGCCAACACTACGCCGCAACTAACAGGGTCTTGTGCAGCTGTCGATCACGTCTAACCCTTCCGATCATCTCATAAATGAGAAGGGCGATTGCCAAGGTGGCACACAATCTCGTCTGCACGGGCAAGCTGGCTAGACCTCGTTCAGATTTGCATGCCTCACTCTCGACGATGACTCAATGACCATGTCTCCATGCTATTGTTGCCCATTGTTGCCAGAAAAAAAGGGAATTATCGTATTGTTCAATACGTCCTGAAATTTTTGATTATATTTTGAATGGGTCCTTTTGGGCTTCGGGGTTGGAGACAAGAAGTTCGGGGTTAAAATGTGCACTTCTCGGTGATTCGATGGTCTGGCCGACCTGGTTAGTCCGCTTTCTCCACATGCTGCTTTACGAGCGTGATTTCGTCAGCAAAGATTTTTTGCAGCAGGTTTGGCGTCTTTTGGGCATGGCACATGCGATGACACCTATGGGTGGGGCGTGAAGCAGGCAGATGGGCTTGATGAAAGATTCCGACAGGGCGATAAGCCGGCCAGGCCATCTCTTCCCGACCGGTGCAGACCCAGCTCCCTTAATCCACTGTCTCTGACGCAGACCAAATTTCCCTGCATAATCGGTTTTGAACCGCGTGGCAGATTGCGGTGGCTGTTTTTCAAGTTGTACAGCGCATGAAACCTGGCGTGGTGAAATTCGGCGTTCCCGACTTACACGAGGCTGACACGCTAGTTCGCATGCAGGGGTGGTAGTTCGTGATTGGTCGCAGCCTTGTCCCTTGACCGATTCCTCAAATCGGGCATGATGCGCACAGCATTTCGAGGACCGTATCAAGAAGACCCCATGAGCTAGGGAGTGATCTACGTGTCCTGTGACATGTCAGCTCAATCGTACATAGAAATATGTCCGGATCGTGCAGGTGTGCAACATAGCCTCATGCAAGCACCAGGAGTAGACGCCGACCAAAGCCGACCGCTCAGGTGTATGGAGACAGATTTGCTGTGCTCCAAAAGCCCAGTGTCATGTTCGACATTAAAAATGACGTGTCTCGTGAGATCTGACTAGATGATCGAGTCTCCTTTCTTTTTCCCTCTTGAAGTGGAAGTTTTAGGCACATCGTCTGTAAGGCCGCGGCCGGAATGACAGGGAGCTAGCCAGGGGCCGCGCAGCCCAGTCATTGGACATCCGCGAATGTGATATCTTCGCGACATCAGAGGGTGAAGGTGTTCTATTGGCTCTCTTTAGCGAGGTACTTGCTTTTTCCTTGGATGATGAACTGCACGGGCTGCTGGGAGAGTGGAACTCCACTTGGAACAGGCAAGATGCCCTGTGTGATACGAGATTTGTGTGACACGATCGAAGACACGCCTTGGTGAGACTTTTGAGCGGATCACATCCCCGGATGACCGGTCGCGCCCCCGGGCCCTTGTAACGGTTTTTCCCCTCCCTTTTTTCTATTTTTTATTTTTTCTTCGGACGAACGCTTCCGCGACAAGTGTAGGTTGTCGCATGGTACGCAGCTGGTTCCAAAGATGCGCACAAATTTTGTTAAATTTCCTTGTTTCACGTCCCGGTCGTTCTGCATGCACTCGCAACCACCTGGGCATGCTGTTCAACCTGATATGCCGTATTTCCCTGGAATTCGTGCCACCTGTCTCCACCACCCGACCGAGCTCGAGCCTAGAACCAGACCTCGGGTGTTGCATCCGCCCATCCCATCCCTGTGAGTTCATGTGGAGTTGACAGCATCCGCGAGATCCAGACGGCCGGAGATTTTCCCAATTTTCGGAGATCCCCGACTCCTATGACGTGCAGAAACTGTCAGGCACACGATTGGAACATTCCAGTCTGCAACGGATAGCCACATCGGCTCGGCCGCGCCCGCAGAGCCACGGCGGAAAGATTTTCACTGCTCAGACAAGGACTAGTCGATTCGAATTGAAGTGGTACATATCACCAATACTCAATATATAAAAGCATGCTAGTGAAGCAGCCCTTACGATGAATCGAGGGTGATGTCGTCCGACTCCGGGGGGTGAATACAGACTGTTTGGCATGCTAGAGAAGAAGATTGATCACAATCATCGCCGGATTGCCATGTTGACTAGGTTCAGGTCCGTCCGCGAAGGCGGAACTCCTTGAGCTCTTGTGAAAACGGTTGGTAAGCTACTTAGTAATTGTACAACCCCGCTCCTGTGTAACAAGACCAGCCATCCTCTCGTCCGTCTTTGGACCGAGTTCGGTTATCGGGTCTCCTTTACGGTGGTCTGGATGTCTGGGCCATTTACGCCGAAAATGACCGTCCTTTTGTGCGTATCGCTCTGTCGTGTTGCGCCAGCGCTGGTCGTCTTTTAATTTGTGCCGGCATAGGATCTGCGATAGTACAGCATATTATCATAAATATGGGACATCTTGGGGCCAATGATTGAGCACCCCATGCGCCGAGACGTATCGTCTCGGATATTCGGAATTCAAGAGGTGATGCCATTCTGGTTGTGGATCTTCTTTGACATAGTCACTGGCCATGTTCGAATTTCATGTACGTACCTTGTCAAACTAAGACGACAGATGTAACAAAATTTTAAATCTGCTTATCAGACTCGATGACCTGATTCTTCGGGTTTGTGCAATCCTTCAGAAGACCTCCTTGTGGTATATTGGCCCGTTGACAGCAGTTCACCGACTATTCTCCTTCACGGCCAAGTGTCTTCCCGTATGTCTTATATGTACTCCGTTGGCCAGAACTCATTCGCAAAAAGGTACCTATAGAAGAAAGATGAACAGTTCTCGTGGACGAGATAATTCGAGACATGGGCTCGTCAGGTAACCATGAAGGGTGGGACCTTGACCCAGATCTTGATCCAAATGAATGACATGGGGGCACTTTTTCTCGTCATTTAGTTTACATATGACATTCCAAGTAATTGAGACACGTAGGACTAGGACATGATGAACGATAAACCAACTTTTCGGTATTGTCTTGTTGTTTCAGTCAACTGAATCTGATCCTGAAAGCAAAAATGCTGACAGCATCTGCATCCTGGAAACCTCGATTGACCTGTTTTCCATCCCTCCTTTCGAGAAGACACGCATGGCACTCCTTGACGCGGTCATGATCGATGTGTATTTGGGATCAAGCCTGATTGTAACCGTACCCCTGCTCCAGAAGTCGGTCGCGACTCTTATCGACGGAACTTGTGGTCAAAGCCGGCGATGTAATTCATCATCTTCACCTTCTTCTCCCGGCGTCTTGCGTCCACATTCGTAGTCTGATAGGGCAAAATAGCAAGAGGGTTGCCGTTGTGTGGGGGCTCCTGGACGAAACTTTGTGTGCGGGATAAAGTGAAGTCGTTGATTTGGCTCCTTGAGGAGGTGGAAAAAAGGTATTTTGACGTAGACGTTTTACTATAGCTGAATTCGGCACGCCGTCGCAAGAAGTGAAGAGAAGGAATTACATACCAGTCTGTAATGGCAATCTTGGATCCAGGCATGACCGCGTTTGGCAGGAAGTAGCCACGAGCTTTGTGGTGTAAAGGATATTAAACACGAGTGGTCAACAACAAATTTGTTTCTTGGTGACAGGCCTTGAGAGGATACCGCGGTAATGAATTGTGTTCTGAGGTTGTCGGCCAGGCAGAGATGGCTAAATAACACGGTCAGACCTCCACGGACAGACAACGCAGAATTTGTCACGGCATCTTATATCCCATCCACTGTTGATGAACAGCCATAATATTCAGAGCTGGAGCATTCCAGTACACAACACCAAGCATGCTTATTCTGGCCGCGGGAGAGCGCTTAAAACCTCACCGGTGAAAGCCATGCTTATCCCATGAGACAGGGTTTCCCTGGCCGATTCACTACACCGGTATAGAATAAGCCAACCAGAACTGGTCCAGTTGCGACTGAGATGGCTAGGAAGTGCCTGTCAAAAAGGGCCTAGCCGTGTCTCAGGTCGGGAAAAGGGCTAACCTTCGAGAACCGAAATCAGCCCAATTCGATCGAGCTGCTCGGCTCGTTGGCAGCTGGAAGGTGCGGCTTTCGGTTAGGCGTGTGGGCCGTAGGATCATAATCTGCATTACTAGCACGGATCGGGTTTGTTTGCCACGTGCGTATCGCCGGGTTGGCTGGCTTACGGCGGGAATAAGGGAGATGTGGAGGGCCATAGCTTGGTTCGCAAAATTGCATCCTTCAGCTCGTTTAGCCATTCAGGCCATGGATGTGTCGTCTGGATCCCTGATCCTCTTTCAGCCCTCCATGTGTGTTGCTATAATAATTCACAATGGAAAAGAAAACAGGGACAGCTATGCTGTTCGTCATATTTCACATTTTACCCCCACGCCAAAAAAGAAACAATGTACCCACTCTTTTTGAGCGATCGAGATCCATGGAAATGAAGACCACAACACCATCCGATGACAGCTCGGATGTATTGGCCATTCTCAGCTAAACATTGAAGGGGTCTATTTCTTGGGTTCGATGGCGATCAGCTGATTTTCGTCGAGTTCTGGTCCAAGAATGTCGATAGCGACGAGTGCACGGAAACGGATCAAGCGCATGGCGATGCGACAGGTCCAAGTAAAGAGGCCGAGGTAACGGCCTGAGATACTCGGGCGTCTACACAAAATGTCTCGGACTCTCATTTTTACGCGACTGAAAGAACCGTCACAAACGACAGTTCTAGAAGCGGTGAGATGCAGCTCAGTAAACGCTGATCCCGACTGGAAGGGTCCGGAAGTAGGCAGCCGGGAACAAGGACACCACCGCATTCACAATGTCTCACATCACTAGCCGGTCTGGAAGGCGGCTGATGTATAGACGAGTGCGAGCTGGATTTTCGTATTTCAGGAATGAATTCTCGAGTTGCGTAACCGAGGGCCTGTCGCTTTTGATTCTAAGGTAGCTGTGCATGCCCAATAAATGACTGCTAACTATGATCCTCCAGGGCCCATGTCGATGCTAGTCACCCAAATTCGACTCCCTTTGCGAAGACGAAGAATGCACGTGGGGGCACTCGGGAGGAGAAGAAACCCAGGGTGACACAGAGCAAGGATTATTTCCTCACCGGCGCCGCTCCGTGAAGGCTGAACAATTCTCTTGTCTTTCATCTTGCATGTATCCATCTACAATTCATGTAATGCGAGCAGTCGTGGTTCGGAAGTGGCTGGTACCACTGCAGCAGTCATATCTGATGAACCAGCTAGCCCCTTTCCTGTCATCTCTGCAGAAGGGGGGCTTGGCTTGGCTGTGAGTTCGTCGCGTGCCAACCGCCCCAATCCGCTGGCTAACTTAGGCGCGAAGGTTGTGCGCACTTGGCTTGAGTATCACTCCATAGCGCCGCCGTGAGAGTACCTTTACGCGCCGAGTCTGCGAAGCTAGTTGAACGGCTGTACGATCATGCAGCCTCTCGGCTCACAGATCATGCAGGCAGACAGCCATCAACCACACAAGCGCCAAAACTGACAATGTGAGTGTCATGAAGCGACTAAACCCGTGCTCGACGCGCGAGGAAAATGGTGACACCACATCGCGGAGGCGTTCACCACCGAGGTTTGGCCAGTCGGTAACACCTCGTATGCATCCAGCACAGTGACGTGGTCCGCACATGATGAAAAAGAATTATCAATACCTCGACGACTTCCCTTGTCCCCGAGACAGTTTGCATATGGCAAGGCAAGGGTCTCCTAGTCGGCTTGTGTACCCGGATATGATAGGTAACACGAAGCGGTACCCCCCGGACTCTCACTGAAGAGATGCCACTTTTGGCCTGGGGAGGATTCAGCAGCGTCCAGAGACACAGGCCCGGAGGATGGAAATAGCTGGCGGGCGCACAAATTAGCCGCCATTTTGGGTTGACTGCATGTAGCTGAATATGTGCCTGTCTCTTGTGGCGTGGGTAACTGTCTGGTCGATCTCGAAGCTGACGTGTGGCGTCCATGTGGGTCATCTCGAGACACGCAGGAGACTCGGCCCTGCTCTGGATAACGTAAGAGCCTTTCTCCCTTGTATAGTTCCCTGGCTTCTCGGGCTTCTATCCAACACTTGGTTTCGTTAGGCGAGCTCTCGCCCACGAGACTCGAGGTTCCTGCAGCCCTATCATCGGCTTCGACGGTGCCGATTGATGTAGATGGTCGTTGCGACAAGATATGAACCAGATGCGGAAACGACCCCGAGACGGTATCATAAGTGATAGCGCCAAACTAGTTCTCAGCCGGCAACGAGGCCGGCGTTGTGCGCGAAAGGGCAAATCCTCCGGTCGTTATCAAGGGTGAGCATCGTGACATACAATGTCGCCCGTGGTCACGAAGTAGGATTCAGGAGCAAGCATCGGACACTGCCCTGCATTAGTGCCTCCAACAAAGTGGACACGGATCCGAGGGCCTATAGGGGGGGAAACCGGTACTGTAACCGACCGCACGAAGGTAAGGAGAGGCAACGGCGTTTTACATAGTAAGCTCGGGCGTCTATTGGGCTGAAATGACGAGGCCCAGACAAATAGACCGAAGAGAATGAACCACAGGCTGTGTGAGAACCACCGATCGCCCCTTGTCCTGCAGGTGAAGGACGAGACGGCTGATGATCTCTGGTTGTGTGGAGCTTCGAAATAAACCCGTGGATTATTGTTGTCCGCAAACCACCTCAAGCGGGTATTTGTTACCTCTAAGGTAACGTATTAACATGATCCTCTCTTGCACGTCCATCACACAACGTCGTGTTACCACTACACTCAGTATGACTCCGTGTCTTGCTGCGAGACAAGATGATGATGATTTTTAGTAACGCCGGTGGCGTTTCCTTCCGAAGCAGAACGCGCAGAACTTCCCAAGGGGTTATAGCGGCCGGCCTATGCTAGGCCTTACAGCCACACTGTTTGGTCATGAGTCCAATCTTGCCCGAGGGTGCTATTGATAGAGTGTACCCAGCCTCCACCCTTTCAGAACGCCACGCGGTGCTTCGAAGCCTTACGGCCGGAGAGGATGAGTCGCTGGGAACTCAGGTTTTGGGGTCGACCTGAAAATTCCATGAATCAGGAGCGACCGTTAAGCGGCTCCTAGATCTTCTTGCCACGGGACAGGAGCGCGCAGAAGATGGCGATGAAAAACTATCTGTACATTATCTGTTGCTTTGTCTGTCGTTGATTATATAGGGTTAGACGAGCCACAAAAATTTTCAAAGGAAAAGCCAACCAGCCACTTCTGGTTGATCAGCCACATGTCCACCTGTTGATGAGACCCGGGTCCTTGGGCTAGTCAACCCAGGCGTCAAGACACAAAAACGGCCCCCAAACCCTGCCCTGTCTACTCTTTGATGATAACACCGTCGAAGCCAGCTCCCTGGTCCCTCAGGTTCGTGGTGCTCGAATGCTCCGGCGGCCCGATCGTCTGCTGGATGGTGGTCTGCTTGATGATATCGCGCCCCTGCGGCGAAGCTGACCTGGCTTGGTGGTCATACATGGTGAGCTCGAGATCGTCCAGCTCCTCGTACGGCTTCCTGATGCTCTTCTTGATGCTGTTCTTCATCTGGCCCATGCGGCCCGAGGACCCGAACTCGTAATCGTCAGTCCCGGTGGCGATGGGCTTCGGGAAGAAGTGCGAGTAGATTGGCCGCAGGGTGGGTAGACAGGCGCACACGATAGCCAGGGACAACTCGATGTTGGTCCAGAAGAAGACAGGGGCGGTATAGTCTGTAAGGGGGGAATCAGAATGTGCTCCATAGCGCGCCAGATGCGTGCTGGACTTTTTATGTAGGCTGGTCGAGTGCCGAGATACTCACAGATGACATCGTTTGGGTGCTTGGTGTATTCTTCCGCGACAGCAGAGATTGCAATTACTCTCGTGATGCTGACAGCACAGACACTGTAATAATCGTCTGTCAGCCAAGTCATCCATACCACTGGTATATTTCCGATTCAGGGAACCCCAGAGTACATGATACTTACGCGGCGCCCAATCCCAGCATTGCCAACACAGCAAGTTTCTTCTTGAGAGGTAGTTGCACTTTCAGGACCATAGGGACTGGCAGCAGTAGAATGACAAAGTCTGCGAAGACGTCGGTGTAGAGCAGCGCGAGGAACATCTCCACGGTGTGGACGCAAGAGTTGCCATAGTATGGTTCGATAAATACCGTGATCGGGTAGCAGGTGAACAAATGTGAGAAGAAGAAGCTGACGGTCCACCCGACCACGTAAGCCATCATGGCGTAGAAGGCGTACTGGAACTTTCTGCTTGGGAAGAGGTTGTAGTACAAGACGAGGATGGAGGCCTTGACGAGGCCAAGACCGAGGATGGAAATCATGTTGATGGCGAATTTGGTCTGGTAGGTGGAGCCCTCTGTCAGTCTGGAGACCTCTACAGCGTGAGGAGCTGTTCCGAAGGGACTCACCTGCTCAAAGAAGATCAAGCCGGGGTCGTTCATGATCGGGGAGCCATCTGGATACAGAGGCTGGTGCTGACCCAGATGTCCGTATATCGCAGCTGCTCAGACTGTTATTCTCATGCGCCTCAACAACAGGAATTGGGCCAAGATGCGCACTGATTAGCTGTAACGTGCAACATGTGATGGAAATCAGCTGCGGAAGTCTTGTTAGCAATCTTCCCGGGCTGATTGGCGGCACAGGAGGTTCCAGAACACTTACGAGCGCAGCTCCTGCAAGATAGTCATCCAAGGCAAAGCGCTTGACGAGCAATCTCGCCCATACGCGGAAAGCGTAGAAGACAATTGAAATGACCATGAACCCCACGGCCAGACCGATCATCTGGCCCTTTGTGTAATCATGAGTCATTGTGACCATGATGGGCGACGTGTGCAAATTCGCACGGAAGTTCTGTGGCTGCTGTGAGCCGCAGTTCACCTGCGGCAGAATCCGTGGATGCGGTTAGGTAAGTGACGGAAAATACAGAAAAACGATTTGCGTGATAATAAATGCAGATGAGATGATATATATGTATATATATGTCACATCTATTCGAGATCCCATCCTGTATGTGCCGTACGGATTATTGCGCGTATCGAGTGAGTGTAACGGTGTGCTTGCTTTGCCATGCGTTGCCATGCGGTGCCACGCTATATGTTTCAAAGCATGATGGTTGGCATGCTTGCCTGCAGCGAATGATTATGAGCCGTCTATATAACCTGATAACTATTTTTCCTGTCACTCAGCGAAGTCTTGAACTTCGAAGCTTAGCAACATTGAAAGTATCACTCGCCCACGGGCTCCCAACTCGTCCGATCTCACCTTCCTTAGACTCAAGTGCTTCTCTGCACCCGCCATTGCCGGGCCCACACCTCCTCATCACCGTCGAGGCTTGTCCCCTTTGCTCTGAAGCAAATCTCGAGACGCTATGGCCCATGTCCTTGGCCTCATCGCCACGAACAGGTAATAATCCCCGTGGGTTTCGGGTAACCTGACTCGAACGCCCACATCCGCCATTTACCCGAGTGGCATCGCTAGGCGGCGCCCACTTATTATTCCACGCAGCCGCGCAGCGGTGCACAGCAGTGCGAGGAAGCGTGCTTCGGTCCGTTCTCGAAGCTCGGCAAGTGCCAGATAACGGTGGTCCGGTGACCCACACCTCCACTCCGCTAGTGCGCCGGTGCGCTGCAAGGCCGCAAACCTTAAATGTGCGTCTCGTCGGTCGATGATGCCTGAAATGGCTTTTCTAGAGAAAGAAAGGGTGTCCCTACAACACTAGTGAAAAGGAGAGTCGTGCTGGATAAGAGCCGCCTAGCCGATCTCAGGCTGTTGATGGGTTGGGCCTCGACAGCGCCAGACACGATGGGTCCCGTCTGTCTTGATGAGCTTGATGGGCGTGATGGGCGGGACTCGCGGAAGGGTTCAGAGTCACAGCGAAAAATGGTCCTCCAGGTCGAGGATGCCCGTGCACAGAATGCGGACTCGATGCCCAGATAGAGGTAGAAGCAATGCGTCGTGTGATATTTTTAATAGCATGATCGTGTTATTGGGTTGACGACAAATTACCAGCATTGGAAGGAGGTCTTTTCAAAGGTGGGTCTGTAATAGATTGTTCACTGCATGCCTCCTTCTCCCCGTCTGGTCCAGGTGACGCCTCGGTACCAGTCTTGGTCCAGGACGAGCTCTCAACGACTGACGCATGTGTGAATGATAATAAAGCTTCAATGGGTCTGAAAAGTTACACAGTGGAATAAGAAGGTATTCGATGGTTGCTTGTGAGTGAACTGAGGTTAATGGGGAGGGGAAAAGTCAGTCAGCTCAGGCACAGAGTGACAGAGTAGCAGTGGTAGGCCGCGGAAGAACCGTATAGTCGGGCTCCCCGCACAGCTCGAAGTAACCTACGTGGTAACACGTGCGTACAAGCCGTGACCGAATCCAAATCGACGAGCTAAAATCGGCATGAGAGGAGAAGCTTCACCCCATCAGCCGCGTTCGTCTAAAGCAACGTCATCGAGGACTGTGTGTTGAACAAGTTAAGTTGTCGACTTTCCATCCGTGCAATTGCAATGGACACGCCCAGCTCTTGTGTTGTTGCGAAAAGGGTCATGACTCCGCGTGGCACAACCATTGGGAATGTCGGATCACCGTTTGACGTGGTATACAAGTACCTTAGAGTTTACGAGACAAGCCTCCAAGTGGCCCAGCAGAGCGGGCCCCGCATGCAACGCGGGGCACTTACTTTGGGCCAGCCCCCTTGTCTATGCAAAGATTTCGCAATCTCGGTCGTCTAGGGTGCGACTTGCTAGTCTGGCGTACGGAGTATAGTAGCTCAAGGGGGATCGTCGGGCCCCCGGTGTCGAATGATATCTATCCGTACTTGTGAGAGACCTTCCAAAGGGTGTCGGCTTCAAGTGCCGGTATGCCCCGCGAGTATTACGCAACAGAACAGTACGGATAGGCGGGCCTCGCCCAACCGCCAACCCCCAACCACCCCATGCATATTGGTGCACAACTAGACTAAGTAAGAACCTTGGAATCCGATAGACTATCAGCAGAATCCTTGCAGCGATACTGGCTGCCCCCATCCCCAAGGCAACCTCGCGCCAAGGTCAACATATCACCTTGGTAAAAGGGTCTACCCTTCGGAACAAATCCGGCAAGGAGGCCATGGACGGGGAACCACTGCATCGTTGGCACGACGAGGCCCGCGAACCATCGCAGATCCTTAAAGTCAATACGATCCTGCCTTGCACGCCTGGCACGGGCTTCTTGGCTACATACTGCAAAGCGGAAGATTCTTGCCTTGCTCAAAGAGCCCTCGTCTCGCTGCAACCCCGGCCATGCAACTTCTCGGGTTCCTGCTTATCGGTCTGATGCAGACCTCGACCGCGGCTGCGACTTGCATCAGTCCTCGATCTGTCGCCAGCGATCTGCAATCATTGGTCCCTGAATCCTCTGTCGCTGTCCAGCTTCGGGAGCGATGGAGTGAGGTTGGCGCACCAGTAGCATCTGTCGTTGTCAACGCGACCAGTGAGAAGGACATAAGCAATGTTGTATGTCTGCCGATCCCCGAACCACCCAACCACATACCAAATAGTCCATACTGACAATCTCGACCACCACAGGTCAAGTACTGCGCGAAGAACAATGTCAGCTTCGTCGCACAGAGTGGTGGCAACGGGTGGGCGACCGGCCAGTTCGACCTGGGCAGCAACGGCGTCCTCATCAACCTGGCAGGCCTGAACCAGGTCAACTTCAGCGCAGACAAGACGACGGCCACGATCGGAGGCGGTGCCATCATCAGCGACGTGGTCGCGGCTGCCGATGCAGCCGGTGTCTTGGTGCAGACCGGCAACTGCAACTGCCTCGGCACCCTCGGGGCAGCGCTCGGCGGCGGCTACGGCAACCTCCTAGGAGAGAAGGGCTTCGCCGTCGACAACATCCTCGAGTTGCGCGTTGTCACCGCCACCGGAGAGGTGCTTACGGCCTCGAACACGTCGAACCCAGATCTCTTCTGGGCCCTCCGGGGCGCCGGGCCAAACTTCGGCATCGTTACCTCGGCCAAGGTGAATGTGTGGCCCACGGACGACCGCACGGCCCTGATCGTCAACTTCACCTTCGACTCGTCAAAGATCACCGCCGTCGCGCAAGCCATCCAAGACCTTCCTCTCCTCCCGACGCAGGTCGTCTACCTAGTCCTGTCCAACTCGGCCGATGGGACAAACACACCGACCCTAGTCGTCACCGGGTTCCTGCGCGAGGGCACAGTCGAGAGCGGCCTTGCTGCCTACGGATCCCTCTACGACCTCGGGCCCCTCACAAACTCCAGCGTGGTCACGCCGTACCAAGGATGGAACGCCGCCAACGACGGCTTCTGCGCCCGCGGGGGCCGCAAGCCGGCATTCAGCACCACCATCAACAACATGAAGCCCGAGACGTGGCCGCAGATCTGGGACCTGTACACCGGGTTCCAGAACCAGTCCGGCGCCCAGAACTCGGCCGTGCTGATCGAGCGGTACAACCTGACCCACGCGCAGTCGCTGCCCTCGGGCTCTGCGGCCTTCTCGGACGCGCTCCGCCAAGAGGCCTTTGCGCAGGCCATCGTCATCCCCTGGTACGAGGACGCGGCGCTGGATGCCCAGGCCGAGGAGTTCGGCTCCGCGGTCCGGGACATCTGGAGCTTCTCGTCGAGCGCCGTTGCGAACCCCACGTAAGTTCTGTCAAGACCTCGAACTGGTTCCTGAAAGATTGACTGACGACTGAGAAGATACATCAACTTTGCCCACGGTGATGAGGAGCTGGAGGCTATCTACGGCTCCAGCCTGGACTGCCTGAAGACGCTCAAGCAACAGTACGATCCTGCCGGGGTGTTTGGTCAGTGGTTTAAGATTTAGTAGCTGTCTGTGCAGTGGCCAGTACGGGGGGGACCAATGACTCAACTTGAAGCTCGCTGTGTCTCGGACGTAGACATTGCCGCTTGAGTCGGGAATGCCATGGGTACTCATGACTCTCGTCTCTACCGGTGCCCAATACGCAATCATATGCTAACGTGCCTCCGATACTACCACTCGATCTTTCAGACTTCTTAACGGGTCTTATAGCCTTAGTAATGAATTAGACCTTGTTTCATAAATTCATCTAGATACCTTAGACTAGAACCACTCCTTTAGAACCAAACGAAGTACCCGAGATTCTTGAATACATTGTGTTCAGTGCTGATCATGACTCTATGAACTTTGCACAAAGGAAACTTCCAAGCTATAAGCACTTGCTACGTATTGAGATGTGCAGTCGATAGTGCGACGTACGCCATTAGATGGAGCTTGTGTTGTTGCCGAGGATTCCAAGTCTGCCTTGGTTGCAGACCAATGGTTTTAGCTTGATCACGAGTAACCGCTCCAAGAAGTCACAACAAGCTCGAGGTAAATGAGTTAACGGCCCTGAGGAGGCCGGATCTCGAGCACGCCGAAGCCCGTGATGCACGCGCCCGAAGATGTCTGCCCTGTGACTTCAACGAAACCCTCGTAACTTATGTCACAAACAACCCGGCATAATCAGCAAGCTCCTGGTCGTCACGAACATTGCTGACATCAAGAGTGGAGCCATCTTCCAACTCCAACGTCCAGTCCAAAGGGGTACGTCACATTCGTGATGGGCGAGGTCCGAAAACGATCACCGTTGACCTTCGTGGCGGGGGAGACAACCTGGACACCGGGTTGCTTTCGAATGGTGGCAAATCCCTTCTCTGCACCGCCGCTCCAACCGGCTGGATAGAACCAGGATGATAGCCTTGAAGTTTGTTCTCGCCGTCTATCTGAAGGCACGGGTGGAGCTCAAACCAGTTCCAGTTCGTCGAAGGGCCTGATTGCCACTGGCGGTCGTACCAGCTGAAGGACCTTTCGGTATCGATGGTGATCTCGGTGCCGTTCTTTGTGACTGTGCCTGTGGTCTTTCCAGCCGGCATGGACCATTCACTGACGAGTGTCGGTGTTGTTGCTAGCAGCAGGTCAGCCAAAAATAAATGTCATTGCATATACAGAGGACAACGTGGCATACTCCAGAGGAAGCTTCCACTTCCACCATTCAGAATCAATGGGGAGGAGAGGTCGTATGTGACATTGTACGAAAAGCTTTCGGCTTCGTTCCAAGTCGTGATCCGCCCGAGCTTGTCGTCCGAGGCAAGGCCAGAATAGAAGTCATCACCCAATGCAGAGTCGACGGCAGTCCGATTGGCGGCAAAAAGGGAAGAAGCGCTCCAGAGGGAAGTGAACTGCTGAAAGTCAGGAGCCAAGCGAGAGGCCTTCTCTGCCGCAGTAGATGCCAGAGCGGGTGCCAGGACCGCAAGTTGGAATACGCCTGTCAGCTTCATGTTTGGCTATGCCTAAAGAGCGAGTGATGGTGTTTGTTTCGAGGAAGAAAGCGTTGAGATGAAGTCGAGAGGAATACAAGAGTATGGTACACGGAGTAATTGCTATATATTCTTTGGCAAACGCCATAGAAACTGTCAATTCTTGCACTCCACGATGTTTGTCGTCACGGTCCGTCCCCCTGGAAATATTACTCCATGTTTGCACCTTAACTAGACAGCGGATCACCACTTGCAGGATTAGAGGACACCCGGACACTGTCAGGGACCGCAAATCCGGTCTTGAATTCTTCATTAGCCTTGTCATGAAAGAGGGGCCCGGAAAATAGCATTCAGCGTGCTTACAGATTGCTTTTTCATCCAGTGTGCCATGATCGTTACCCTATTGCCAGACGCGGCCCATAGTGCTTGCGTGAGAAGAAACAGCTTACAAGCAGCCCCATATGACTCGCATGGCCAGTTCCCTAGGCTCCGTACTACTCCACAGCCACCACGAGTGGAGTCAGAATGGACCGCGGGCCAGAATGGTGGCAGTGTAGAGAAACCTGGCACCACATAGCGGATCATACTAAAGCATTCCTTAGACTACTTGAGTGTATCGGAGGCTATGCTTCTGTAGACTTGGCCGTTCTCGGCCTTGTCATGCACATCTCAGTACACCAAGGTACGCTATCTGATGAGAATCTGCTGCTCGACCTTTATTGTCAGGAACATTTTCTCTTGAACTAGCTCGATAAGGCTGGGCTTGCTAGCTGATTTAGGACTTGGGTAGCACTGCTAGAACGCGGCCAGGCCCCGTAAGTACACCTCCTCCAGGGTAATAAAAGTTAAATGTCCAGGTAGCACTCCACCGGGATCCGCCTGACCCAAAAATCAGGAGATACTTATTCTATACAGAAGAGCCTACGGAATTAAAAGTTGCTACTGTTATCCTTAATAATTGTGAGCCTTTATATGGACGAAGTATCTCTGCCATAGAAGTTGCTAGAAAAGTGACTAGGTCAATGTGTGTGGGTCAAGCGGAGCCAAGTAGAGCATTACCTGGACATTTAACGTTTATTACCCTGGTGGAGGTGTTGTACAGGCTGTGGTAGCTTCATTGCGGCTCTACTGTGGAGTCAAACCGTTGATCCGCGGGGCCGATCCATACCCAGGTACTCAATGTGGATCATCACAGTACTTCGGCCATATGCCTGATCCCGCAGCCGAATTGAAGGCGGGATCGGACAAGGCAGATGCACTAATTCCGACGAGGCTGGAATACGGGGTTACTATAGTCTCGCGGAAAGATGCCGCTACTGGAGACATCAATTACTAGTCAACTGGTACTATCCCAGCTACCCACTTCCAATTATAATGTTCCTGCTACAGCACGATTTCTTCAACGCTGTCTACGACGTACAGCTAGATCTTCACTATTTTGTAATCACAGCTCGAACATCCGACGATTACATCAGCGCCTCTTCGAACACATGTTGAGATTCATGGATTGGAAAACTGGAACTGAGGCCTCTGCGATTCGAGTAAAGGTCTGGGCAGTTTGTCATCACGATGCGGTCTCCTATCGACGCATGGCTCGGAAGGCATCGGCACCGGGGTCTAGTTACTGCAATCACCATTGCAATAATCTGGAGACACGAGGAGTATGACGCTTATTGTCTGCCGAGACTGCTTCCCCTGGCTGGCCATTACAGGCACAATTGAACCGCTGGGTCTTGGCGATTTTGATGTCGAGAGCCCCGGAACGATCCACATCCTGTCTATCAGAGGCGGAGCTGAAGTTGTCTTCACAAGTTACGGGAGCTTGGAGCTCGCTGATGATGACGACAGCCTTAGACCATGGACATGTTCAGCTTTGTTATGATGTATCATGATCATTGTACAAAGACTGGAATTAAACCTAATGCCGGCTTGTGGTTTTATAAGCTAAGATGGGTATAATC
Organism: Diaporthe ilicicola; assembly: GCA_023242295.1. NCBI lineage: Eukaryota > Fungi > Ascomycota > Sordariomycetes > Diaporthales > Diaporthaceae > Diaporthe > Diaporthe ilicicola. Next base: position 1,259 of record JALPVH010000472.1, on the reverse strand, counting down.
TGGGGTCTCAACATGGTAACAGTGAAGAAAGATTGCTGGATTGGGAACTTAAGTAATTAGATAGAAAACGGATATTCGCATAGAGTAAAACGGATGGTACACAGATATATTAATATAGCCCCTAATGCACAAATAACGCCCACCACCCAATTTAATATATATATTATTATATTAACCTTATAGCTAATATAACTAAATATTCTCTTTACTATAATTATATTATATTATCGCTATACTTATTAAAGTACTTAATCGCTTAAATCTATAATATTTAATAATTTATTAACTTATATAAATTATAACCTTATTTAATATTTCCTCTTTCTTATCGTTATCGCTAATAATATCCTATATAGCTATATTTATTTATAGTAATTAATTAATACTTCTTATAACCCTTATACGCTACTTCTTTATTATTACCTTTATATTTAAGGGTATAGTTACTAGTAAAGCTAGCTTAAAAGATTTATAATATAAAAAAATAAGATTTAAGCAGCTAAGAGTACTTTTTAATATTAAATAAAATAATTCTAATAAGAATTTAATTAATATTAATCTAGTATTAATAAAGGGTAATTAATTTAAGTTTAGTTTAGCTATAGCGGTTTAAAGGTGCTACTTTTATATACTATTTATTTACTCTATATAAATATCTATTTTTATTAAATATACCACTCGGGTTAAAAGATAGTTTATTTATAAGCTTACGTGATCACTTTACTATTTATTTAAAATAGTTTTTAAACGAAAGTAATAATAATTATACTAGCTTAAGTTTAAAATTAATGTTAATTAATTAAAATTTATAATTTTAATTAATTAAATTTTAAAGATTTAATTAGTTAAAATATTATTAAGTAAGTTAAGCTTACACCCTTTTAAGGGGTAAAGGGGGAGCTATAAATATAAAGCGCTAAAAGCTTAAAAGAGAGCTTAAGCCTCTCTTTTAAAATTAATAAATTAGTTTATAATTTTAAAACTTTAATTACTTTATTAATTATATTATATATAATTTTTATAATAATTTATTTTATAGCCTTTTAAAAAAAAACTTTATAACTTTAATAAATTAATAAGTTAATAAATTAATAAGTTAATAAATTAATAAATTAATAGATTAATAGATTAATAGATTAATAGATTAATAGATTAATAGATTAATAGATTAATAAATTAATAGATTAATAGATTAATAGATTAATAAATTAATAGATTAATAGATTAATAGATTAATAGATTAATAGATTAATAAATTA
>JALPVH010000471.1:0-29380 GCA_023242295.1 Diaporthe ilicicola | reverse complement strand
AATAAGAATATATACCTTTTTTAAGCTAATAATAAATTATTAAAAAAAAGTATTATATAAAAAGCCTTATATAAATAAATTTAAAATAATAATATTAATATTAAAAAATTTTATAAATATAAGCTAAAAAGTAAGCTATATATCTTTTATTTTTTTAAAATTATTAATTTAATTTATATAAATAGTTATATTATAAAAAATTTAATATTATTAAAAATTTTATAAACTTTTACTTTTTAAAATACCTTTTTAAAAATTTTATTATAAAATTATATAAAACCTTTTTTTTTTTAATATTTACTTTTAAAAGTCTGCTTTTATTACCTTTTAAAAGGTTATAAAAAATTATTTTATTTATTATTTAAATAATAATATTTTATTTTATTTTTTATTTTATTTTTTATATTATTAATTATTTTAGCTACTAATATTATTATAATTTATATAAAATATATTATTATTATATTAAAGGATTTAAAGCTTATTAAATAGCTTATTTTTATTATAAAAAGTTATTATAAAGATATAGTTTAAAAGTTAAAAACTTTTAAATAAAGATAAATATTATAATGCTTAATTATAACTTAAAACTTTAAAAATCTTTTAAATAGTATTATAAATATTAAAAAAAAAAGTTTAAAAGTTTATAGCTAAAGATTTTATAGCCGGAAATTTTATAATTAAAAACTTTATAGCTAGAAACTTTATAGCTTATAGATTCTATATAGCTAATAAATTATAAAGCCTTTAAGTTATTTATAAATTTTAATTTAAATCTTAATTTATATTAAAAGAATTAAGGCTTAATAATATAGGGCAGAATAATATTAATTAAATTAGGATTAGAATTTATATAAAAACGGAAGATTATTAAGATTATATAATAATTAGAAATATTTAGTTATAGGTAATTACTTATCGGGTATCCGATCCGAACGTTTAGGTTAGGTATCTAATAGGTAATTACCTATAACTGGGTATTTCCTGGGCCTAACGTTAATATATAGAGCAATACGCATGTACAAAGCCTGCTTCTGTGGCTAGCACGGTTTTGTGTGTCGGACCATGCTTCCGGGAAACTCTTGGCAGTATCTCGATTATTGGATTTCAAATGTTCTTCAGCTGAACTCTACAGAGTTCGGAGAGAGGATGGTGGGTAATATTATGCAGGGCTGCATGCAGGAAGCCTCATTACAACGGTGATATATTGTTCTGGGGAGTAAATACTACCGTGTTCAAAAGAAGCTTGAATCTTAAGGTGAGTTTATAGACGGTAGCGCCGGGAAGACCAGCCATCTTGAGATACGGAGCCGATGTCACCAGAGACGGGCATAACTGCCAGAGGCAATCTTGCCCGTAAAATCATTGATCGGGCTGCTCGAGCCGCAAGCGACCTGGTTATTACACTGCGCTACCCTAGCAAAAGCAATTGGCTTTAAGCAGAGCCTCGGTGATGCCGATGATGCAGACATGCAACAGATTCCGCAACGGGAAGGAAATCAGTGATGCAACCCAAGAACTCGGGATATCTTGGCTAAGTGCGGAAGCTCGAGGCGGATCGGTCTACGGAGCGGATATCAGGACAACATCTGGGAATTTACTATTCGACTTTGACTAATTCAGGATGGCAAGGAACCGCCCTTCGGACAGCATCTGTCGCAATCAATCTTGGAAACAGAGCAGCAAGGCGCCAGACGCAGATCCAAAAAAGGTGCAGATCCAGAAGCATGAATTGAATGTTGCAAGCTGGTGGTCTATGGCCTACCTAAAGCAAGGTTGCACTGTCTATGTCGCTCCCACCTTGATACGAGTCTCTGATCCGGAACACAGCGGCACCTAGTCAGACATGCCGCTGGAAACACCCAACAGCCGACAATATTTCCGATTTGTCCACTGTACGGGCCATGCCACGACAGAACCAATCCCACCGTTCCACCACATGACACTCCGGGATGCCTTGCAGAGGAGAATCACACTTACATGGCATGTCTGCCAGCATATTTCGAAGGCTTCGTGGAACTGCAGCCAAGGGACCCGACGGCTCTAATGCCGTCCTCCCGCGACGCCCGTGGCGGGCTGACAAGACTCGACAAGCCACTTCCACGCGCAAGGTACAAGCATGTGACATGGCGGGCACTTCTTCAACCAACCTGCCGGTCTGGGGCGTCGGGTCTGTCTCCGAGATACAACGACGGAGACAGCATGGTCAGAGCTACGGCATTCTCACCACATGCACTGCCTGCCTGCCTCCAGAAGACGGCGAATATTGGGGAGCCCGCACGAGTGGCAACCCGTGATCCCACTCGTTTGGGGCGGATGCTGACACTCCTATCTGGACCCGTTCTAGAACATACAGTAAGGCCCTGGCGTGGGGCGCCGCGGCTCGTTTTAAGCCTCTTTTGAACATTTTAGCTTTTGTTTCGAGAACAGCCCTACTGACCACGTGGATCAGATACAGTGGTACGGCTAAATTGTGATTGATGGAATCAGAGGTGGCCAACATATCATTTGGTCAACCAGATTCTCGAAGACGCTTGTTCGGAGTCAGCACAGACAGGCCCAGGGATCCTGAGGTTAAGTTTTCCAACTCATCTCGATAGGGATGATCTCCGAGATAAGTACACTGGCAATATCTGACGGAAGGTCTGTGACGGGTTCACATGCCAGGCGGGCCTGCCCCAGAGTCCAGGCGATGGCTTGGAGGGGAAAACCTCCAGGGCTGCCTGTTGGTTCAGGATTGCATGTCGGCGCACGCTGGATGACAAACCACAACGAAATAATACAGTCTGATGTGCAAGCATATGCTTATCAAAGAGTGCGATGTCGACAACGGCTCCGGGGCTGCCGGGCTTATCTACTGTACGTCGCTGAATCGTCGAGATGAGGCTTCCGAGCAGCCAATCCCCTGAGGCTCCCGAAGTCAATGGGTCCCGAGGTGACTGGAGGAACCGCGGGCCGGTTTTCCGCAGCGGCAGACCCCCACTTGATATCTCACTGACTCCGACAGGCGGGGGTTCGCTCTTGACATCGAGGGCGTATGGTCTCGCACGAAGAGGGGTTCCACAATCACATATAATCATCATTGTCATGAAAAACAGGACTGCCCATGCACGCACTGCCCGACCGCCGTACGTACGGTAAAGTTCCGGCGATCCTCTGCCCATGGACGTGATCGTGGTGCGCCTCGGTGGGGAAGTGCTAGGAATGTCTTCCCAACCGGTGACAAATGCAGCAGCACCCTGCCTGGCTTGGAGGCGGACTTGAATGTCGGAAGGAGGGCAGACGGTCCTGAGGCCCTGAGCAACCTAGTACTTATCAGGTGCTCGTGAGCCAGCAACAGCTGAGAGCGTCGCACCAGGATGAACAGCATTCAGGTATGTAATAATAAGCCTGGGCGTCGCACAGCTTATGTACTACCATCTATGATACCGTGGACTGGTACCTCTAGTACACATGCAGTAGTGTACACCATGTCGTCGGCGGCAGCGGCAGGTGAGAGCCGCCGGGACTGCAAACCGCCTCCGTGGACAAGGATCCCCGTTCCCAGCCCTCTGTCTCTGGCCGTCAGTCCCGAAAAACCAGTCGACTGCATTTCAGGAACGCCGGTTGGCAGGTTGGGTCTGCCACACCTTCCTACTGTACCTTGCACGTTTCCAACTGCCTCCACACCGCACGCCAAGGCTGCTGCCCCTGCCCATGCACTGCAACCACCATTGGAGACGAAGCAGGAAATGCCCCGAGTGGCGTCCCCTCTGCAAGCTCCTTGATATGCACAAGCTTCGAGAAGAGTTCCCTTTCGAGCTCCCAAATCTGCGGACCCGCTCCCGACATTACTAGTCTACATGACATCTACTCTCGAGGTTGGACCTCGGCAGCTTGAGGCCGAGACGTTCGACAACCGACACAGACTCGGGACGAGACTTCTCGCGATCAAACGGACTCATGTCTCTGTCGTGAGTACCTAGGTAGAGACCAATCGGCATTCCGTCGGTGCCGTGCCCAGGCAACTAGAAATGGCCAGCTACTGGGCATAATGGGAATGGTCAAGGTCCCATCATCCGAACTGTGACCCCATACGATACCGCCGCTCACACGGTCCGTCCCTACCGATCTGACTAACCCCCATCGCGAGCCGCCATAAATTAGATCTGTAAAGCACCAGCAGTCAAGTGACGGCATCAGATGCACCCCAACTTCACTCACAGGGTCCATCCCTACTCCCCACGCCGGACCTTTTCCGGTTTCCCTCCTCCTAGCTCTCTTGGCTCAACCAATGAGTGTCGACCACACACGAGCATCAGGCGGGCCTGTCCTGCACACGACACCACATCGCGAAGGTGCTGCTTCTGACTATTATCCGTCATATTTCATGTTGATGAATCCCAGCCGTGAGGGTCCCCTGGTCTCCAGATACTAAAGTATGAACAAGACACAAACTACCTGGGGTATATGAAACGGGCCTCAAGTGCCAAGCACGGATCTTTATGGCATTTGGTCTCTTACTCGATGATCTTTCCGTACATTTCATTTGGGGCGGCTAAATCTCGGTAGGAGTGGAGCAGCCATGCCCCGGTCCTGCTGATCCATCGCGTACGGCTTACCGGTAGTCTATATAGATATCAAGCCATCCCCGTGACTTGCTGAAGTGGGTGCGTTGATGCCAGTCCCAGCCAACAGACGGAACCAGCCTTGCCCAAGTGATAAAGTGCTGGTCATTGATCATTGGTCCTCCTTAACTCTTGGTTTCTCTTGAGACACCCACGCTCGTTCCCACCCCTCGACCTGGAAGCCAAACTTTTGAGCATGTGTTTGGATCCTCGGTCGGACTCTCAATATTCAGACTTACATCAAGGCAATTCAATATCACAGTGATTCAGGAAGGTGCCAGCCACGATGGCTATCATATCGGAAGTTGCGAGGGAGATGGCCCTGGACAGCGACGTTGATGCTGACACTTCTCATCTGGGAATGGGGAGCGCTGGCACAGTTTCCACTCCCGACACGGAGGTGACACCACCGGAGAGTCCTGTTCAAGAGCATCGAAGCCATCTGTCGAGTGAGAGGATGTGGGCCAAGAAGAAGCTGTCTCAGCTCACTCAAGAAGAAAAGGTAAGTAGAAGCACTTTGAGGTTGCTGCTCCAGCAGATGAAACGACGAGCATTGCTGATTTCTCTTAGGTCTCACTGCTCACCGCCGCGGACTTCTGGAGGACAAAAGCCATTACTTCGAAAGGGATTCCAGCAGCCAAGACAAGTGATGGGCCGAATGGTGCCCGAGGAGGAATTTTTGTCGGGGGCACAAAGGTGAGTCACTACCACTTCGCGCTCAACAGTCTGAGGGCAGCATACTGAGCTATCTTCAGGCAGCTTTATTTCCCTGTGGTGTCTCACTTGCCGCAACATGGAATCAGGACCTGCTGTACGAAGTCGGCCAGCACCTTGCGGATGAGGTCAAGGCAAGGTCGGCCCATATCCTGCTCGCGCCAACGGTTTGCATGCATCGTCATCCCCTGGGAGGCAGGAATTTCGAATCTTTTTCCGAGGATCCGCTTCTCACAGGGAAGCTGGCAGCGCGGTATATCCAGGGCCTGCAGGCAAAGGGCATTGCTGCCACCATTAAGCGTTCGTGGCATCGATTTCTAGGATTGAATTGAGACTCCGCTGACGCGTGATGCACATGCAGACTTTGTCGGAAATGAGCAGGAGACTCATCGGTTAACCATAGACTCCATTGTGCAGGAACGGCCGCTGCGAGAACTGTACCTCAAGCCGTTCGAAATTGCTGTGCGGGAGGCCAACCCGTGGGCTGTTATGTCGTCCTACAACCTCGTAAATGGTGTTCATGCGGATATGAATACGCACACCTTGAAGGATATTTTGCGAGGCGAGTGGGGGTATGACGGGTAAGTCTTATGCGTCCTAACACAGAGGCAGCAATTTGGATGAGACCTAATCTCGCCCACAGGACAGTGATTTCAGACTGGGGCGGCGTAAACTCAACCGTGGAGTCAGTCGTGGCAGGATGTGACATTGAGTTCCCCTTTTCGACAAACTGGAGATTTGAAAAAGTCCTAGACGCACTCAAGAAGGGAGACATCTCACAGGCGGACATTGATCAGGCTGCTGAAAATGCGCTGACCCTGGTTCACCGAGTCACGGGTGGTGAAGCATACACCGAGGAGCCAGAACGGCAAGATGATCGGGCCGAGACGCGGGAGCTCATCAGGGAGGCCGGAACCCAAGGCCTGACACTCCTCAAGAACGAGGGTGGCATCCTTCCCATCAACCCGAAAACTGCGAAGCTGGCTGTCATCGGCCCAAACGCGAACCGCGCGATCGCGGGCGGAGGAGGAAGTGCCAGCTTGAACCCCTACTATAATACACTTCCCTTGGCCAGCATCAAAAAGGCTGCCAAGCAGGATGTAGTCTACGCCCAGGGCTGTCACATCAACAAGTGGCTTCCTGTCGCGTCACCATATTGCAAAACGGAGGACGGGAAGCAGGGAGTAACTATTGACTGGTTCGCGGGTGATAAATTCAAGGGAGCACCGGTCGTCCAGCAGAGAAGGACGAACACGGATCTGTTCCTGTGGGACTCGGCGCCGCTCTCACAGGTCGGCCCGGAATGGTCGGCGATCGCGAGGACATCCTTGGTCCCGACGATAACGGGGAGGCATACTATTAGTTTTATGAGCGTCGGACCTGGCAAGCTGTATCTCGACGGCAAGCTTGCGCTCGACCTTTGGGACTGGACGGAGGAAGGGGAGGCCATGTTCGACGGCTCTGTGGACTATCTTGTGGAGGTGGACATGGAAGCCAGCAAGGCAGTGGAGCTGAAGGTCGAGATGACGAACGAATTGCGCCCGATATCGAAGCAAAAGCAGTTCAATATGACGCACAAGTACGGAGGCTGCCGTATCGGCTTCAAGGAGGAGGACAAGGTCGACTACCTCCAGGAGGCCATCGAGGCTGCGAGACAAGCCGATGTTGCTGTCGTCATTGTGGGTCTTGACGCCGAGTGGGAGTCTGAGGGATACGACAGGCAGACGATGGACCTGCCGTCTGATGGCAGCCAGGACCGCCTGGTCCAGGCCATCGTGAAAGCGAACGCGAATACCGTTGTTGTGAACCAGTCCGGATCGCCGGTGGCGATGCCCTGGGCCGAAGAGGTGCCCGCGATCGTCCAGGCGTGGTACCAGGGCCAAGAGGCCGGCAACGCACTTGCGGACGTTCTGTTTGGCTTCAAGAACCCCAGTGGGAAGCTTCCGGTGAGTGCTGCCTGTCCAAATAAGGGAGCTGCATACTGACCTCGTCGCAGTGCACTTTCCCCAAGTCACTCAAGGATACGCCGGCCTACCACAACTGGCCCGGCGAGAACCTCGGCGTCGTCTACGGCGAGGGCCTCTACATCGGCTACCGGCACTACGAGCGAGCCAACATCGCGCCGCTGTTCCCCTTCGGCCACGGCCTGTCGTACACGACCTTTGAGTACGGGCGGCCCTCGCTGAGCGCCAAGGTCCTGTCCGAGGGCAGGCCGCCGATCGAGCTGCTCGTGGCCGTGAGCAACATCGGCGACGTGGACGGGTTCGAGACGGTGCAGATCTACGTGCGCGACGAGAAGTCGAGGCTGCCGAGGCCCGAGAAGGAGCTCGTCTCGTTCGAGAAGGTCTTCCTCGAGAGGGACCAGACCAAGCACCTCCGGATCAGGATCGACAAGCATGCCGTCGGGTACTACGACACCTCGCTGAGGGCGTGGATCGCCGAGGAGGGCAGGTTTCAGGTGCTCATCGGAGCGTCTTCGGCGGACATCAGGTTGGTTTTTTTTCTCCGTCGCGTTGGTTGTGATGTCTCTTGCAAATGAAACCCACTGACATCAATGCTCCTGCAGACGAACAGTATCATTTGAGGTCAAGGAGTCCTTCACCTGGGTCTTCTGAGGAGCGAGGTCACACAGAATCGGCCACGATTACTGCATCACCACGATTCGGTTGCGATACTATTTAATACATTCATTAGCATGCCTTTTGAACGGCCGGATATTCACCTCACTTCCATGATGATGCAAAAGGAAACAATGGGGTATTCAATGCGTGCGCAGGAAGTTCGGTCGCCCGGCAAATACACCAAGACCAGGATATCATGGCCTTCCCATTTTGGGGCTTTTTGCTCGTGGCTGCCCCTTGCTTCTTTTCTCTTCAATGTGACTGTAGCTGGTCTGCTGACCTGCCAGACTGCCAGGCCCTCCTGTTAGTACCTGGGTGGACAAGGTTTAAGGTCGCTGTGCCGTTCGTTTCGGGCGAACGAATGGTTCCTCAGAGCAGGGATGACAGGCAATGTGTTGAGGCGACATGGTCTAGACTACTCTGTACCATGCCATGCCTCGGAGGTTTTCCGTTTGACTCCAATAGTCCATTGTATGTTCTATTGCAAACGAGATTGTTTCTGCTTATGCCGTTCATTTGACCAGGAACGTAATGCTGCGCAATTGCAATGAATAAGTCTAGTCCAATGTAATTTCGAGCCGACGAGGCTGCGGTTGATTGCCAAGTCTGAAAATATGCCGTGCTTACCGTGCTGAACGCAGTAATAAGTAAAGTGGACTACGTAGCGTGCCCAGGTACCCAGGTACCCACCCAGGTGTGACCAAGGGCCCGGGCCTCGGCGCCGGGTCGAGATCATCTCATCTCACTCACCCACTGGGTTTAGCGAAAGTTGGAGCTCCCGCCGCGCTACTGTACATCCTGTAGCTCCCCCGAAAGTCAATGAGACATGGTTTTGCCAGCTGTCTGCAAGCAGCTCTCTTGCATTCCTTGCCCAAGCCGCGACGACCAACTGCGCCTGAAACCACTCATGACGCCGCAGTCCTCTTTTTCTTGATAAGTCCAGTCCCCAGTCACCCCGCCACGCACGCAGCTCCCCCAGAAACTGCGGGTCAGGGGTTCGTCATCAGGCTTGTCACACTTGTCGCTTTTACATGGTGCGCGTCCTCCACCCGGCCAGGCTGGACTCGAGGCATGGCTGTCAGACAACGGCCAGCACCACCGCCGCCCCCATAGCCTGCACACCTCGTGTCTCTATTGCGACACCTACATCTCCTTAACATACCAGCCCAAGTATAGTCTGCCACCTATGCCAGCCCTGACATGGCTGGATACGCCGGCAGCAGCAATGGCGGCCCTCCCTCCTCGTCCGGCTACGCTCCCTACGCCCCGTCCAACCTCCGCCAGAACTATCCTCACGTCGAGGATCAAGACCCCGTAGGCGACTTCACGCGCTTCCTCAAGCACCAGATGCAGTCACTGCACCGTTACTGGAACGCGAGGGGGAAGAGGGCTACTGTGGCCTTCCTGCTCGAGGCCGCGCACCAGCTGCGCAGGAACCTGACCATGCGCCGCCTTTCCAGCTTCCCGCACCTCCTGGTTATAATATGGGCTGTGGTACTGCTTTGGGGGGAGCGCTGGATATTTCACACCAAAGTTGAGAGGTGTCATTGGAGTAATTGGGAAAAATGGGTAACAACGACGTTCATCCTCTTCCCTGCCCCGTCGACACTTTACTAGCCAGACACAGGAAGCTGACCATTGCCTGCTATGTGTAGCCGTCAGATGCCACACCTCACCACTTGATTTTCGTCGCCGACCCGCAACTGATCGATCCGCACTCTTATCCTGGGCGACCTTGGCCAATTAGCTCGTTAACTGTCACCGTCACCGACAACTACATGCGCCGGTCGTACTACCAGCTACAACGGCAACTACACCCTGACACGGTCTTCTTCCTGGGCGACCTGTTCGACGGGGGAAGAGAGTGGCGGACTGCCCACGGCAATTCTCAGGATCCAAGTTGGAATCACCGACCAAAAGGGGAAGTCGGCCTCGCGAAAAAGTGGAAGAAAAAGTATGGACAGGACTTCTGGCTGAAGGAATACGCGAGATTCTGCAAACTGTTCATCAACCCATGGAATCTGGGTGGAACAGAAGCCGGGCGAGGCCAAAGAGGGAGAAGGCTGATTGCCAGTTTACCCGGCAACCATGATCTTGGGTTTGGTTCCGAGGTCAAGGTACCTGTGAGAAACCGCTTCGAGGCGTACTTTGGGGATGTCAACAGGGTGGACGTCATCGCGAACCACACGTTTGTCTCGATAGACGCGGTTTCTCTGAGTGCCCGCTCCTCGGACGACAGGGGCCAGGGCGATTTGACCAGCATCTACAAACCGGCCGAGGACTTTTTGAACAAGGCGCAGCTATCGAAACGGAAAGCAGTCGAGCGAGAACTGCGACGTCTCCGCGGAGACGTCGAAGGAGTGCTACAAGAGCACAAGATCGAAGACGCGCTTTCGGCGGATTTCAGCCACATCCCGACGTTGAACCCAGGCGAGGGCAAGGCGGAACTGCCGACGATACTGCTTACTCACGTCCCGCTATACCGGCCGCCAGGAACTCAGTGCGGGCCTATGCGAGAACATTGGCCACCTTCAAACCCTGCGGACACTTTGGCCAGAGACGATAGGAATGCGATTTCTGTGTCTAGGGGCTATCAGTACCAAAATGTGCTTAACGAGGGCGACTCGATAGACGTTATCAACAAAATCGGCAATGTCATTCATGCGTTTTCCGGGGACGACCACGACTACTGCGAGCTCAGGCATGCCGACAACCAGGCGAACGTCAAGGAGATCACTGTCAAGAGCACGAGCATGGCCATGGGTGTCCCTACTCCAGGTTTCGTGATGGTTAGCATGTACAACCCCATCGACTCGGAAGGGAGGCCGCTCTCGGGTGACCAAGAACACACCCTCCAGACACACCTGTGCCTGTTGCCCAGCCAGCTGTCCACATACGCGCGCTACGGCGGCTTTGCGTTCGTCTGCGTTGTGGCACTGACTATCCGGGCGTTCCTTGTACCCATCCTCAGCCTGCAGCCGTTCGCACTCGACCCGACCGCGCCAGGCAGCAAGTCTCGGTCCGCGCTACCAATGCACAAGGCGAAGCTCGACGACTACGACTCGGAACAGGCTTCATCCGGCTACGGGTACGGATCCTCGGCGTCGTCGTTTAACACGGCATCCCCGCACCGGTCCGCAACGCGCGACAGGAGCGCGTCGTTCACGCCCGGGGTCAGGGCGAACGGCCTCGCCGCCCAGGCCCGCAACGCGTCCCCCAAGCGGGTGGGCGGAAACGCCAAGGGCCTCGCGAGGCACAGCTCCAACAGGGAGAAGAACCGGAGCCGGTGGGGCTGGGGCAGCGGGCCGAAGATAGAGATCGACATTGGCGAGGATGACGAATACTACTACGATGCTGGGAAGTCGCGATGGAAAGCGGCCACCACGAGGAAGGGCAGCAGGAACACCCTGGTGCTGGCGTGGAGGGAACTGTGGACCACGGCGTGGAGAGTGTTATGGATGGTTGGCTTGTTCTGGGTATGGCTGAATTATCGTGGATAGCGGCTGTGAGCTGCTTGACTTGTTTTTCCCCCACAGCCGTGGGGTGCTTTGCCACAATTTGGGGGACCTAGGCGTTCAACATCGGGTAAGAAGCAGCGGATTCAGAGCCTTGCTTTTCTAGCGAATCCTAGCAGCGATATATCTAGGTGGCTAATGTGCTGCTATCTAATGGAGGTGTATATAAACTGTCGACAGAAGGAAACACATCATTGATATGAAAGAAAGACCTGAAGCTTTCGGAGGGCCTTCTGACACTCTCCAAGATCCTGTCCTTCATGTCCACAGTACATTGGATCATCGCGGGAGTGACCTCTATGTCCCTGTGGTTCTCAGCTCAACCCGCTTTACCAACAACAGCGCCGCCTCATCGATGGACTAATCTTATTGGCCCACTGCCCATCGTAAACATGCGGCCTGCAGGCAAAGTTGTGGCTAGATAGCTGGCAAAGGGATGACTTCTGCCCAGAGAATGTCTTACTGGACGAAAATGGAGTGGTGGTAGGAGTTGTAGACTGGGAATACATGTATTTTGCTCCCGAGACGTAGGTATTCCCTGAGAACCCCTTGATAGTCAGTGCTCAAGATCATGGAAAATTACGTCAGGAAAGATGCTGATTCAGTCACATCGAAGTCGGATCAAGAGAAGCTGTCACACGATGCTCAAAAGGCGGTAGAGAAGTAAATGTACGAGAAGAAGAAAAAACGTGTTTCGTAGCATTGGGACAAGCTGGTGAGAACATAATATATGCGCGCTCTGGAGAAAGCTGAAAAGAGGCTACAAACATTTGAAGCGATCAAGAGGCCCAGCCCCCGGGCAAACATCTCTGCTCGAGTTGCTCAGTGCTCCGTCCCGGATGCTGATAGACTGGTTCGACCACCGACTAGTGGAGGAGAAGCAGGCGTGGGACCCCAAAGTCCCACTGGTTCAGGTTCTAGAGCAAATGGGCGGCAAATCTTCGGTTCTGGTCGTATCAGACGAATCGGGACGAGGCTAGACGCTTCGGTGTCTATCAACCGTAGTCTCTTACCAAGGTAGTAAGTACTTAAGTAGACCATGCTGAATATGTAGATACTGTGCTATTCCTCCCTTGCTCAGTCTTCCTTTGCTTTCATTCCCCCAACTCCTGGTTCTCCTCTCTTTTACCGCCCTCTCTCCTTCTACTGACTGACCCTTTGCTAGGTCCCGCTTTGTTTCTTTCTTCCCCATCTTGTTATTTTTCCTAGTCATTATCTGTATCTCGATGTGCATTGGCGGAGGCAAATTGCCCGATCTGGATCAATCACCTCAAATCCAAGTGGCGAGGGGGCCTGGAGTGCGTCGCCAGGAAAAGTCATGTCGCTTCCTTGCCGACGATTTTTTCGAGACACCAGCGCCCTTTGGCATGCCCAGGGGAAGCGGGTATCGATACAGAATGGCGCACAGCAGTTTGAGCCATCTCGCTTATCTCTCAGGCGCTGGAGACGCCTGTCTTTGAATCCTCCCAGGCTGAGATATTCTGCTGCTCGTCTCTATGGCACTGGACGCTCCCGTCTCTTGATCCTCTCGAGCTGATAGACCCCGCAGCTGATCTTTAAGGCGTTGGATATTCCCGTCTCTGGATTCTAGTACCCGGTCCTGGATTTCTACTTAGTATTTTATTGCGGTGTCTCTCTATAGTCCTCCTCATGGCTTCTATAGTCGCCTTTGGAGTGTCTACAATTATTCTTTGAAGCTTGGTCTCCTCGTTTCGCTTGAGCCAAATTGTGTAGTCGTTTCGGTGGTCCCGTCTTGGGATTCCAGCTCCTCTACATGATGTCGTACAAGCTGACGCTTTGACCGAAGAGAGCCCTGTCATGTGACTCCAGCTCCCTGAATCGCCATCTTGGATGAGTCCCAGCTTGCCACGCAGGGCCAATCGGGAGCAACGGTGATCTGGGCACCTGAAGGCCATTCTGCTGGGGGCACGGTGTGGTCTCGTTCAAGACCTCGGAATACGGCGGGGGCAGGTCGGCCTCGTCCGGTTGCTGCTGTTTGTCTGTTTCATGATGGTTCTGTCTTCCGCCAATAATGCTTCTGTTTCTGAATGACTCTTGTGGTGTTGGGAAGTGTGTGTGAGTTGATTATAGGACTGGATACGAGGACTATATTGTTGTGCCAGATTTGAAATGACTGTAGCTTGACAATTCAATGGTCGAGCACAATGGTCAGCAACAAGCAGCCCAGAACTCTGGCGGGAGAAGACGTAGCTGATCCAGTTTAGGAGAGGAGTGCCAGGGGCAGAGAAGCTTCAACAAGGCCGGGAAGATCCAACGCAGGCGACGGACGTGCCACAGGGCTTCTAGCCATGCGCCACGAGAATCACCACCGGCGGGACCCCGCCCAAGCATTCCTGGGCTTGTAATACCCTCTGAGCAGTCAGCATTACCTAGTTAGCTTTGGACGTTATCGTGGTCGCTAGGCTTGGTGCGACCTGCGTAGCTTCATGATGCTATTCCCATGAGGAGGTCCAAGCTGACAAAGTCGGTACAACGACTTTGATCACTACGATAACACTCGTTGCATCTCATCCTCTCCTGATGGCGAAACGGCCAATGCAGATCGTACCAATATGCATACAGCAGCTGGGTCGCTGGCTCGTAAGGGATGGGGAGACGGCGAACATTCAATGGGCCTGATATGTGTACATCGGGTCTGGCCCACGTTTCATGGGCTTCACGGCTGCTGTTTCTAGTTAGCATGGGACATTGGGGCGGTCAAGGCAGCACATGGGCACACCTCAATAGGAGAATGGTCTTGATATGGGGTGAGGAACAAGGACGTCCATATCCGTTACCAGTACATATTGGGTTACACATGCACAAACATGATATGCCAGAGAGACTCCTTTCCGGTCAGAACCCCCCCCCCCCAGCAGCCCCCCACATCGGGCCGCACAAACCCTCTTCCCCTTATCTGCCGCCGATAAGCGGGTCACAGGCAGGCAAGTTGCCAAGTCTTTGAATGGGGCAAGGCTGTCCGGATGAGGCGATCCTGCGTCTGCTAACTTCTACCCTGTGACCAAACATAGGGATCAAGCGGGCCAGCACTCCTACGCCCGCATCGTGACCCGTCACCTCCTCTTGCCTAAGCTCTTTGGCGCTCTCATTGAACCTCTCCGTACCCTCTAGACAACCTTATTCTCTGGAGGCGCCATGATACCTGGCTCGGTGCGGCGCGTAGCTGCAGCGGCGCCTCACTCGCCGATTCTGTCATCCTTCGGCTCGGCCGTCTCACGAGCCGCCGTCGCCAACGTCAACCTGATCTGCGGACCTCTCCAACAGAGACGTTACTCATCATCTAAGCCGTCGCGGGACAACGACTCGGGGGATCTGCCCGTCGACCAGTCCGTTCAGGCAACCACCGCATCTAAGACTGCCGAGGCAAAATCTTCCGTTGACAAGAGGAAACGGAAAGCCAAGGAAGTCCCAGAGACGCGAAATCTCCCAAGGGTGCCTAGCACAGACACAATACCGAACGAGGGTACGCGCAGCTAAATCAACGACCGTCTTGTCCTCTGCGCTATACTGACATGTGCCGCAGCCCTTGCCCTATCCTCCTTCTTCTCTCTCCACAGGCCGATCTCGGTGTCGCACAGCCTTCCCCGAATCATAACCGACGATGCCTTTGCAGCGATTTTCAAGCAGCGATCGAAGACGCCAAAGCCGTCCGAAGTCGTGTCCACCATCTCGCGCACCGTCCGGAGCCTAGGACAGCCCGTGCCTGAATTATTTATCCAGAGCGAGCCCAGCGCCGCCCAAGAGGCTCAGTCTGGGGTGCACAGGATCGACCGGACGCAGGCCGACGGATCAGAAGCAGCCGTGTCCGTGCAAATAAACTCGATGTCTGGCAACTTCTTGCCCTTCCGGCCCCCACCTCTGCCGCAACCACACTCCGCGACCAGCGCATCCGCGGCCGCAGAGAAAGCCAGGGCCGACGAGGCCGTCGCTGCAGAGGAGGAACAGCAGCCGCAGACGCGTGTGTACAAGGCCGTCTTCACGATCGAGGAGTCGACGGACGCGAACGGCGAGGTCAGTATCATGGCGCACAGCCCGGAGTTCCTCGAGCAGCCGCAGTCGGCCGCCGACGCGGGCCCCGCCGAGGGCCCTGTCGAGACTCGGTCGTTCCTGAGCCGTATGGCCCTGCGCCAGATGCGCTGCGAGGAGTCACGCGACCAGCAGGAGCTCGCGAGGAACAGCAGCATGCTGGCGATCAGCGTCAAGAGGCAAAGGAAGCTGAAGATGAAGAAGAAGAAGTACAAGAAGCTGCAGAAGCGGCTTAGGCACGAGCGGAGGAAGCACGACAGGTAGTGTGTGGGTGGTCAGGACTCTCGGGCTAGAATTGGGAGTTCGATCTCTTTTCGCACATGTGGTGTCGGTTATTACTGATTTTGCACGGGATCGTAGAGGCGGCATTAGAGGCCGTTAGGTGAATATCATGGCGGGTTTTAGAGAGAGCTTTTATGTCCGTATTTCTCTCTCTCTCCGATTACATGGTTCATATTGCTGCGCCGCGGCCCTGTGCTGTGCCTGCGAGAGTATCTGTGGCGACAAGGGCATTACTCCAGTGCTTCCAGACTGGTGTATCCATAGAATGTACGACTATATCGCAACAAGCATTACAAGCTGTGGGCAATACTTATCCAGTGCACACCATCCCGTGGAATGACATGTTGGAACAATCTCGTGTGGGAGAACCTCGAGTTGGATGACCTTTTGGAGCTACGGGATAATCACCTTGTACATAATGATCCCTTGTAACTTGCAGGATAATCGTAAGACCTGACCTTCGTACACTTATTTTCCTCTTTTTACGAGCTTCAGAAAGGGCTTCAGAGAAAAAATATCCTCAGGGACCTTGGCCGGTTTACCTGCAGGGTATGAGAACTCAAGATTTGCTGAAAGTATCTCATCGATTACATACTGGTGTGAGAGCTCCAGCTCACGGCCCAGTGGTCAGAGCTGTTGGCCATATACCTTCTTCCGTCCTTGCTGTTGGCAATCATCCTGCAGGTTTGCTCCAATCTTTCTCCTCAGTCTGAAAATCCTTCCCCCCCCCCCCCTTTTTTTTTTTCTTTCTTAAACTGCGATAGACAGGCATCCTGGATTGCCTTGAAGCTTGTGCATCCAGAGCAGCTAATTTTAACAACTTTTCAACGATAACTCCTGGTAACTTTTAGTTCAGATACACCGGATTCTCCGCTTTCTTCGTTTTCATGCGTCAGCAGAAAATGCAATACCCTGCAGGTCGTCTGCTGTAGGGTTGACTTTGATGGGTGAAGCTGCCATGTCTTACAACGCATGCGCGCCATATATTTCTTTTAGTCGTGCAGATTTTTCATAACCTCTTTCAAATACCCATGAACATATGCGTGGAGATGAAGACTAGCTGAAGTTATCGTGGCGACATGGATAAGGGCATCTGCTGGAGAGGAGTACATTTCCATTCTACGTGGTAGACATACAGCTGGTCCAAGGCCATCCATGGATGGAGCGGTTTTGATAGTTTCGGGAACAGAGAGCGGTCACATTTCATTGAGCGGGAAAAATAACTAGAATCTGAAAGCTGTTCTGTAAGAATTTTAGAATGAAGAAATTACCCATTTCCAGGGAAACAAAGAAACGTTCAGAATGTGGAATCATGAGCTATCTAAGCAGACGAAGTGAAGTTGAAAGCCCGGGCCGTCACCGGCAGCCCTGGCCCTGATCCTTGCTCATGCCGGACGCAAGAACCCTGCAGGCCATGCCCGACCTTAGCGCGGACCCACAAAAAACTTCAAGTGCCTGCCAGAAAAAAGTTGAAGCTCTCAGTATTGTAACTTCTGATTTTGGCACTCACTCGTCTACCGTTTTGCCTGTCGCATTCCGGAATGCACTCGTGATCTTCAGCGCACATTCGACCCGTCCAAAATGTCGCGCAAGCAAGTGTAGGTTTCAAGAAACTCGTGGAGGCATGGCTCTCTTACTGATCGCTAGATTTCCTGCAGAGACTCGAGAATCACGGCGCTCATCCGCAACGGAATTCAGGAAAAGAAGAGGAGTTTCTTTGTAGTTGTTGGTGATCATGGCAAGGATGCCATCGTCCGCCTACACTACATCCTCTCCCAAGTCGACGTCAAACAGAACAAGTCGGTGCTATGGGCCTACAAGAAGAACTTGCTGAACTTCACCAGCCATCGAAAGAAGCGCGAGGCGAAGATCAAAAAAGAGATCAGGCGTGGCACACGAGAGGCCAACTCCGAAGACCCCTTCGAACTTTTCGTTTCGCTCCATGACATCAGATATGTCTACTACAAAGAGACAGAGAAGGTCCTCGGAAACACATATGGCATGTGTATCCTCCAGGATTTCGAGGCCGTGACGCCAAACATTCTTGCGCGAACAATCGAGACGGTCGAGGGAGGTGGTCTGGTGGTTCTGCTTCTGAAGTCGATGAACAGTCTGAAGAGCCTCTACACAATGTCCATGGATGTCCACTCGCGCTACCGAACCGAAGCCTATGACGATGTTGTCGCCAGATTTAACGAACGCTTCATATTATCGCTCGGCAGCTGTGACTCTTGCCTGGTGATCACTGACGAATTCGACGTGTTTTCCATATCAGGAGGGAGAGATGTGAAGGCGCTTCCACCCCCAGATTTGGATCAGCCCAAGAGCGCGGCACAGGAAGAGCTGGACGGTCTCAAGGAGAGTCTTCAAGATACAAAACCGGTCGGGTCACTTGTGACGCTTGCGAAGACGGTGGACCAGGCAAAGGCTCTGCTGACATTCTGCGATGCCATCTCGGACAAGACCTTGAGAAATACTGTCACGCTGACCGCTGCGAGAGGAAGAGGCAAATCTGCGGCTATGGGTGTGGCCGTTGCGGCGGCCGTCGCATATGGTTACAGCAACATATTCGTCACCTCTCCATCTCCTGAAAACCTGAAGACATTCTTCGAATTTGTTTTCAAAGGCTTCGATGCCCTGGGCTACATGGATCACACCGACTACTCCATCATTCAGGCCACCTCTCCTGAGCTGAACAAAGCCATTGTCAGGGTCAACATTCATCGGGATCACAGGCAGACGATCCAGTACATAAGACCTCAGGATGC
This sequence comes from Diaporthe ilicicola, assembly GCA_023242295.1. Lineage (NCBI taxonomy): Eukaryota > Fungi > Ascomycota > Sordariomycetes > Diaporthales > Diaporthaceae > Diaporthe > Diaporthe ilicicola. The sequence goes on along the minus strand of JALPVH010000471.1, from coordinate 10,826 downwards.
GCATGTGCTTGGACAAGCAGAGTTGGTCGTCATAGACGAGGCTGCTGCAATTCCATTGCCGCTCGTAAAGGCGCTAATGGGCCCATACCTTGTCTTCATGGCTTCCACCATCAATGGCTACGAAGGAACCGGACGCTCTCTATCGCTGAAGCTCATCAAGCAGCTGAGAGAACAGTCCAGACCAGGGGCGACCACCAACGAGGAGGGTCAGCTTGCAGACAGGTCAACGGGTAAGGCTGCCCGGCACCAAGATTCCTCTCATCTTGGTAGCAGGACACTGCGAGAGATCACTCTGTCCGAGCCAATCCGTTATGCACAAGGAGATTCTGTGGAGAGGTGGCTGAACAGGCTTCTCTGCCTGGACGCCACGCTTCCGAAAGCTAAGCAGGGCTGCCCTGACCCAGAGCAGTGTGAGCTGCTGTACGTCAACCGCGACACCCTCTTCAGCTTCCATCCTGTGCCGGAGAAGTTCCTGCAGCACATGGTTGCTCTTTACGTCTCGAGCCACTATAAGAACAGTCCTGACGATCTACAACTCATGAGCGATGCGCCTTCCCATGAGCTTTACGTGTTGGTGCCACCGGGCGCATCAAACAAACCAGGAGACGTACCAGAACCCCTGTGCGTCATCCAAGTTGCTCTCGAGGGCAAAATCAGTCGGCAGAGTGTCATCAACTCTTTGAGTAGGGGCCGAAGACCCGATGGTGATTTGATACCATGGCTTGTCAGCCAGCAATTTCAGGATGATGAGTTTGCTTCATTGTCTGGAGCCAGGATTGTCCGGATCGCGACACACCCAGATTACACCCAGTCAGGATACGGCTCAAAAGCGCTACAGCTTTTGACTGACTATTATGAAGGTAGATTTACGAATCTCTCGGAAGATGCGGTGTATTCGGGCGAGGAGACAATGACCCGGGTGACGGATGCGGAGCTGGCGAACGCGAAGCTTTTGGACGATGACATCAAAATCAGGGAAAAGTCCAAGATGCCCCCGCTATTCTCGGTGCTCTCTACTCGCAGGCCGGTAGAGCTCGACTATGTTGGTGTGAGCTACGGACTGACGCAGCCCCTCCACAAGTTCTGGAAGCGGTCATCGTTTGCGCCGGTCTATCTCAGACAAACACCCAACTCGCTGACAGGTGAACACACGACCGTCATGATCAAGCCACTGGAGAGGAGCGGCGACAGGAGTTGGCTAGGTGCCTTCTCCCGCGATTTCCACCGACGGTTCATGGAGCTGCTCTCCTACCAGTTCAGGTCATTCCCCTCTGTCTTGGCTCTGAGTCTTGATGAGAGCGCCAACGCTGGGGCAGCACTTGACGATGTCGAGCCTCGCCCACTAACAAAGGCAGAACTCGATGAGCGCTTCACCCCTCACGACCTGAAGCGCCTGGAGTCGTACTCGAACAACATGCTCGACTACCACGTCATCCTTGATCTCATCCCAAGGATAGCGGAGCTGTACTTCCTGGGACGTATCAAGGGTGGAGTCAGGCTCACGGGTGTTCAGCAGTCGATCCTCCTCTCGATTGGTCTGCAGCGTAAGGACATGGACGCCGTATCGGAGGAGCACGGTGGCCTGCAATCGTCGCAGCTGCTCGCCATGTTCATCAAGATCCTGCGCAAGATCACAACACACTTCAGCAGCGTTGTTTCAGGGGCTTACGATGCCGAGATGCCGCGGACGGACATTGGCGTCAGCCGTGAGAACGCCACCGGAGTGCATGACGATGAGATAGTTGATAGCAAGTTCCAGCCTTTAGAGAAGTCTCTGGAGGAGGAGCTTGACGAAGAGGGAGACGAGGCACTGAAGGAGGAAAGGAGGAGGCAGAGAGAGTTTATTGACTCCCTGCCTCTTGATAAGTAAGTCGAGTGAATGAACCCGAGTATGTGTGCCGCAAAGGACGACTATTAATCAACAAATCCTAGTTACCAAATCGAGGGCGATGAAGACGCGTGGAAAGATGCCCAGGAGCAGGTGAAGAAGGGCAAGGGGAGCAACGTGGTCAGCGTCAAGAGCAGCAAGCAGAAGAGAAAAGCTGGCCAGACCGCGGAGGAGGTCTATAATGAGGCGTTTGGGGACAAAAAGGACAAGAAGCACAAGAAGTCCAGGAAGTAAGGGCGCCCATGAGCCACAGGGACCAATCAAGGTTGGAAAGCTGGCTGGAGTCTGCATTGAGAGAACGGCGTTTGGGGGGGGGGGTTAAAAGAAGTTGATGTGCTTTTGAGAACTGCTATACTTTACTATTTATTGTTGTACAAAGTGGTGTCATCACCACCGCGGAGTCTCCCTTGCCTCGAACGCCTCTGCAGATCCTCAGCCCTGTGTAGGAGATCTTGAAGAAAATCCCCCGCTGCCCACCCACCCCGGTCGCCGGCCGGGGGGGAGCTCCCTGGATTTTAAGCTTGTCTCTTTTTGCCCCTGAGCTCATTTCGCGTAGCCAAGCTTTGTTGCTTGGCCTGTCGGCATGGTAGCGCGGCTTTGGGGTAGCCACTAATAAGAGTGTTGCCAGTGGAAGGACATAGGCAAGTGAGGAATGATTGATGAAGGAGCTCCACGCGCTTTTGTTCCGAGGACGAGTGTTCTCGACCAACACCTCTCTCTCATCCGGATCCGCAAGACAGCTCTGGGGTCTTTATCGGTCTGTTGACCTTCCACTCGTTTCTACAAAGTCAATTGACCTAGGTAGTCGTCCTTCTTCAAACAAAAGAGCTCTCGTGTCAGTGTAATCGGTGGTTCTTCACACGCGGCAGTGTCGGCACAAAGCCAGAGCTCCGAGCCGCAATGTTGACGCACCCCAAGCTGCTCGCCGCAGCATCACTGCTCCTAGGGGCCGCATCTGCCCGGCCGCCACTCGTCACACCGGTCCTGGGAGCCCGGGTTCCAGCAGCGACAGACCCATGGGTGAGCGTTGACACGTCAGGCACGCCTGTGACTGTGACACCCGTGGTCACCGTCGTGGACGGGGCCACGACCACCATCTCTGCCGCCCCCAACGACCTGACGGCCACTGTGGTGACGAGGACAGACTACGCCGAGATCACGACCAGCACCGGCACCGCACCGCCGGAGCCAACGGCCACGAACAAGGACGGGACTGGCTCGTTCCTGGTGTGCAACAATGCCGACGGGGCAAACGCGCCGTTCTGCCAGCCTTCGCAGAACAGCTCGCTCTATCCCGGCACGACATACTATGGTATGGAACCCAGAATGCTCTTCTTAGAGACGGCAGCAGGCATCTGACCTTGATGTAGTTACCTGGGACGCCTCCGTCTTCAACTCCACAAACACCACCGTGGTTCTGGAGGGATCCTACATGAATGCCACGACCGGTGAAGTTGCGTCGCAGGCGTTCTCCTCGGACAAGATCACAGCTGGGTGGTCGTACTACGCGTGGGCAGTAGACAGCAAGCTGCTGCAGGGCAAGAGCGCCGTCAACATCTCGCTGTTCCTCAACGCGCTCGCCCTCGACGACCAGAACACGACGGCAAAGTCGTACGCGGGGCCGACGGTGCTCGTGACGAAGAAGCCGACGTACCACCAGGCGCCGCCCAAGATGCCGACGGGCGCGGCGCTCTACATCGGCCTGCCCACCGTCCTGGGCTTCTGCGTGCTCATGATCTTTGGCGTGTGCCTGTGGAACCGCAGGGCGCGCAAGATCGCCGTCGGCAACATCATGTCGCGCAGCAGGCACGGCTACGGCATCGCAAAGGACCGTGCGAGGCGCCTGGGCCGGCGCCGCGGCGGCGGCAACAAGGGCGCCGCCAACGTCCGCCTGAGGCTGGACGAGCTCCCCGAGGACCAGTACTACCGCGACGAGCCGCAGAACCACCAGCGCGACCAACAGCATGTCTATCGCGACCACCACCAGCAGCAGCAGAACAACAACGAGTTCCTCGGCCACGCCAGGCGCGACAGCGATGCGCTTGGGAGCTTGGCTGGGACGCCCACCAGTGGGCATTTCCCTGCGATGCAGCCGCCGCAGCAGCAGGGAGGAAATGCGTTTAGGGAGGAATTAGAGAGGCAGCAGCGTGAGCGATCACAAGATGGAGACGTGATCTAGGGTTGAGAGATGTCTCAGTGAGAGGCTGATTTGAAGTTGTTGAAGGACTCGGAAAATCCGGGAATAAACGTTAATAATATGTAATGACTAGATACAAGACCACGACATGAGTTGAAAGCTGAGCCCGCACAGAATTTCCAACACGCATCGCCCGGTCGCCAGATATTGCCTTGGGCGGTGGACCCTCCGAACCCGACTGAATCTTCGTCAGAACTACCGACGCCTCCAAGAAACAAAACTCTTCTTAAGCACGGATGATTCTCTTCCGCTGGCCTCTTCCCATTCATGTATCCCTGGCCTGTCGTGATCTCAAACATTGGATAACAGCTGGCACCCCCTGAGATCGACTTGCCGCGATATTCACTACTCAAGGACGCTTTCCAGCCGCATGACTGCTCACCAGATTTCGTTGTGAGCCTTGATCATACAGATGCGAATGGTACATGTTTTTCAAAGTCAATCGATCGAAGCTCAGAACAGGGTGTCATCTCAATGTCGGTGTGCGTGGTTACGGTGATGGCCCCCTGCGATATATCGGCTCGCGATTTGCTCTGCGAGCCCCGTACAAGCGACAGAAGCGTCCTAAGGTTGCCTTTTGGAACCCGTGGCAATTCATTCTTGGCCGCTGAAGCGTTGTTCGTTATGTCTGTGGTATTCTGAAGGGACTTTGTGGGCGATTTCGATTTGAAGCGGGACTGCCTCCAAGAACACCACCAGATGCTGGACTTTTCGGCGAGGCCCTTGAATCAGGATAAGGCAATAGGCACACAAGCGCATGTGATGCCAATATTAATCTCAGGAACCCTTGATCAGAAATAGAGTCAGAAAACATGGAAACATCGGGAATGTATTTCAGGCTTCCACTTACGCCAATGCGTAAGCTGACATTGAGGTCGAAACCTGAAAGTCACAATTCTTATTGACGATAAACGCGCGATAGATATTCACGCGTGCAGCCAGCCCAGCTGCGGAGAAACTGCAGGCCATATGTCATTGGACATCAATTTGATGTCAGTATCGATGTTGCCGTTCTCGAGCACTCAAATTAGCAACATGAGGGCGTTGCATACAACAGACCAGTAGCAAAGAGTGCTAAAACAGCAATCTTTCTCGCCATGAACAAATTCAACCTCCAGACGGCAGCAAGAGGGATCGCTACAATGCAGCAGTCAGAAAAGGTACCTAGAGCAGCCGATCCAACAAAGAGTTTTGGGCTTTCTAGGTATCCTGGCCCTCGTGAGGAACACCACTTCAGTCCACCTGGCACCCTTGATCGCCGGCATGTGGCACGGTGCACACAATCCATGCAATGAAAAATGCGGTATAGGATACTATTGTGTGTGAACCACCTGCTGCGAAGCCTAAAGCGATGAAATCTAGAGAACTCTAACGAAAGATGTATGGGCAAGTGCCAGTGTAGCACGAGAAGGCTTATACGTACCTGTGACAAAGACGATCCCGATCCATATCAAGACCCTAGTGCTGAATGATGGGGAGAAAATGCGCAGCAAGAACACGCAGAGAGATAGTTTGATTAATGCAGCAGTCCAGCAATATGCAGCAGTTACAGCACAAAGTTTCTAAAACAGGTCAATGCTAAACCGAGAAGCCCCGGTGTTGTGTCAATCGGGTTCGAGTGCAGGATGCAAATGGGTCAGGTACCTGTATGTTCCAAGTGTGGCGCTCATACAAATCATCGATTACTGTTACAGAGTGAGCATTGGTCAGAGCGGAATGCAAGATTTGCCAGGTGTAATGAGGCTCACCCAGTGACAGGTTGGTGCCACAGTACCCACTGCTAGCGAAATATCAAAAGCAGTCAGCAAAGCCCTGTTATGGAGCTTCTCCGCCTGTCACGCAGAGGGAGAAAATAGGGAAGACTTAGTGCAGCAGCAACGCATGAGTCTAATAAGAGTTAGGGAAAAGACAACCTGAGGAGATATTACGGCGCTCCTCACAATCATCCAAGCCAAATCGGACACTCTTTCGCGCGCGGGCATAGGCGCGGAGCACGACGAAGCCCAGCGCCACGGGCAGCGTGGTGTATATGGCAAGTTGGGGCTCCCATGCCTGAGATGGCGCGTCATTGAAAAATGATTGTGTCTGCCTGGGGTTAAGCTGGATCGTAGGAATTGAATGAGTTTTGATGTCGTATATGTAATCGCTCATGACTGATAACCTGTTCTAGCCATGCAGATGAATATGGTAAAGGTGGAGAGATATCGGCGGTTTCAACCTTCAGAAGAGGGAAGAAGTGGTGAAGCCATTTTCATCAAACTCTATGTAGCGTAACGTGCGCGAGCGGGAATGAGTAATCCTTTTAGGACCTTTCTGCCTCGGCCAAAGAGTCGCTGGTAAGCAGGAACATTCAGCGCGATGTCCTTGCAGCCATAAGGCTGAGTTTGTAATCTTGGGGTCAGTGAAATACGACTTTGAGTAAGAGTGGCTGCAGAGTCCAGAGATTTCAGTCACATCATCACATGTTTGCCAATGATATTAGTTCTACGCTCCCGCTGTCATGACCCGCTAGGGCTAGGTATTCCGTAGCGCAATGGCGGTCCGATAGCTGAGTCTCGGTACTCCGGTGTAGACGCGCGGATGTGCAGCGTCGGACGTAATCATAGGTCAGAATTTCAAGACTGAGCCGGGGCAGGATTGAGGCTGAAATTCAGGCGTGGCAACGTGATCCTTAGGGCATCGTAAGCACACAGGCATGTAGAGCTATAAGCGAGAACAAGCAAGGCGGCCCCCAAGGTTAGTCTGTTTGTAGGCGCAACAAATTGTCACGATACCGGATAAAGATTGATAAGAGGAACTCATCAATACGCGAAGCGAGGAAAAGCAAGCCGATACGGACTCCTGGCAAAGCTATGGCGTTTATATAGCGGGCCATGATAGTGGATGTCTTCACAATTGGGGGGCTGGCGCCGTTGACTGCACTCCAGGCAACTTCATCTGCGACTACTACTTACTAGAGAAGATCTTCTGTGAAAGCAATCAAGTATAATCTACCTGCTCATACTCTCTAATGGTTTATTTCAAGGCTAGATGTCTGTCTCTCAAGTCATCGCATACAATCTCTCACAACCTGGCCTTCGCTTCCTCCTCTCGGCCTTGAAGGTTGGGGTGCGGAGTTTTGACAGGTCGAGTTACAGCATAGAATGCAAGACCGTTGGACTTGGTCGAAAACTAAAGGGTATTTGTCAGTCGAGAGAGAGCCGAAAAAAGACGTGACTGCATATATGATGAAGATATGCGTCGCCAGCTGCCAATGTGGCAGGGATAGCCACAGTACCTAAGTACCCAGCAGCACAGATGAAACTTGTTTGCCCGTGTTGAGGTCATAAAATGTGAGACAGAAGTGTCATACCTTGACCTTGGATCCGACGTGAAAGAAAGCAAAGTCACCGGGCACGAGATGGTGAGTGATGCCAGTAGCTTCGTCCTATAAAACGGAGTCAGATAATGAAACACTTTCAAAGGGGTAGGTGGACACATACCAAGATATCGATCTGTCCACTGAGAACATACTTGGTCTCCTCAAAAGTGTAATGAGCGGGTCGGGCAGGCCCAGCGGTGATTTTGTAGAACCCTGAGGTGAAGTAACTCGGAGAATGGGTGGTCTTTGTCCGGATCCTGAAAAGTTTAGATAATTACACACACCCAAGGCGAAGCTGATACGTACGAGTGAAAGTCAGCAACGGTCGCGTTCTCACCCTGAGGTAAGGGGATGAACTCATGGCCAGCGCCCTTGATGATGGTGAGTGGGACAAGGCTAGACACTATCAAGTTGAGGATCAGCAATCATAATGCTTGGTCAGGATGTTCAATTGGCGGACGTAGATCAAGACGTGACTCACTGATTGCTGTGGTTATGTTTAAAATTTAAGATAGTTGTGGATATGGTAGGTAAAGGATAGACGACGTTTGTGACCTTTTATAAAAGAAATCGTGGAGCCCTTCGGCTGCGCTGCCGATGATATGTCGGGGTTTTTTCGGGTCGGGATCCGCCCCGACTTCGCTGGTCCGGCAGCTGTATCACCCACCGTGCAACGCGGGTCGATGTAGGTCTTACCCTGCAGTAGGTTCCTGCTGAATCGATGGTTGCAAGTGGTCAAATCATTATCATTTGACAGAGCTAAGGTGGATAGGCCTGCTGCTTTTGTTCTCAAAGAGACAAACCGGTTCCGTAGAAATTGCTAATGTAGAAAGAGGTTGTATTCGAGCTCGTGTAGATCTAGAGCTCGAGCCCTGGGGACAAGGTTTGCATCCATCTCTATTTCGGGTTTCGGCTGGACGAGGCGGACCCTATGTAAGAGCATCTGGCATTCAAGGCGCTGGTCCCAAGGCGCTGGTCCGTCTAAATAGTGAAGACTCTGTGAGAGGCAAAATGAAAGATACATCCTATCTATGGTAGCGGAGCGCATCAAGTATTTTGTTCAGAATTAGGTAGCTATCTGTATACGTAACGGCATCGCTGATAACAACCAGCATTTCTTCACGTTTTCCACACCACGCTTGCAACTCAACAGGATATACTAGTAGTGCATCTCCTATTGCCAGAGTTCATTTACCCAGTTTAATATATTAAATCGTTCCTGATCTGTGTATTTTCGAGCAGCATAGTGTAGGAAAGTCGTAGGCAGGAAAGATCAGAGAGAGGGCCAACATGAATAATAGAAAGAAAGGAGCCGAAGACTGGAGAACAGAGTGTAACTTAAAAGATCACAAAGGGAAGAGGGAGGTATGAATTCGAGTGGCACAAAGATAGGAAGTAGGAACTAGAGGACAGCAGTTCCAAAAGGCAAAAGTTGATGAGACTGCTTGAACCCAGGCGGATTGGATTGCTTATGCTTTCATTCAATTCCCCCAGCCTTGGTGACTGAGAGCTGGACGGAAATCTAAGAGATGAGAAACGGAAAGTTCCAAGGTTGGTTTATGAGACTGGTCGGGAAATATCGGCAGTCACATTTAGAGGAATAGCACGTAACGTAACGGGCCTATTAAGGCTCGTCACCAGCTAGCCCCTACTATAATAAATTCTAATTAATAACAACACCTAAAATCCAACCCATTTTGCTATTACCATATATATATATTATAAGCCCTACTAATACTAATTAGTAATTATTAAATTATAAATCTATAAAATAAAAGAGATATACCTTATAATAATTCCCTATATTATATATTCTATTATATAGCTATATACTATATAGTAAAAATTATTATAATAAGCCTCCCTAAAAAATTAAACTCTTTAAATAACTTTTATAAAGATTAAACTAATTCTTAACCTTTTCTATAACCTAAGGTTATATATTTATTAAAGATATTATAAGATATATATTATATATATTTAAAAATCCTTTTAAAACCTTAAAACCTTTAAATTTAAAAGAAATAGTTATATAATTATATATTAATAACTTTACTTATTATTACTTAAGGCTATTAATATTTCCTTTATATAAACTATTAATAAACTATTAACCTATATATTATTATTAACTTTTATTTTATTAATTTAACTATTAAGATATAATTATCGTTTCTGCCTAATACTTAATAAAATAATATATAAATCTTTTTATATTAGTTAAACTATTTCTATATCGATTTATATAACTATTATTACTTTTAAATACTTAATAAATTAAACTTTATTACCCTTATATTAATTTATTATTACCTTATAAACCTATTTCCTAATAGAATATAAACCTAAATAAGTATTATTATTACTTAGTATTCTGCCTTAAAATAAAGAGATTATATAAATATTAACTTAAATATTAAAAAATAATACTTATTTAATTAAATATAGCTAGTAATATATTAAAAAATTAAAATAACCTAAACCTTATAAAAGGTTATAAATTTAAAGATTTACTTAAAACTACTTTTTTAAATTTAATATATAAAAAACTTATTAATATTAAACTATAATTTATATTATCTAATAAAAATAAATTAATAATATACCTTATTATATACCTAGCTAATATACGTTTAAGCTATATTTAATAAGTACTTTTTAATAATAACTTATTTTATATATATTAAAAGAATTATAATTAATAGATATAGAAAATATTTATTAAATTACCGGTATTTTACCGGTAAATATTAAAAATTTTCCTATATATAAAAAGTATATATATAAAATAAAATAATCTATCTATAATATTATAATTATATTAATTAATATAGGCGGAAAATAAATTATTTTAAGATATAAATAAGGTTTATAATAAACTTTTATACTAATCTTAACTGCCCTTTATTACTAAAAATATATTAAATCCTCCTAAACCTTTTAAATTATTTAAACCTTTTATATTACTAAATATACTACTATTACTTAACCCTATAAATAATAATTTACCCCCGGCTTTATTTACCGGATAACCTTTATTATAGCTTAATATCCTATAGCTATTAATTAAAATGCCGGTATTATTTTAATTTAATTAAAATTAATAAAATTTACTATATCCGGTATAATTATAATAATTTAATTAATATTTAATATAACTATTTATACTTAAGTATAACTTATATATATATCTATTTCTTTAATATATAAAGAATTAATAGCTTAACCCTATTAAATTAATATAATTTATTAAAACCTTTAAGTAAAAATAAAAATATACCGGGAATTTATATAACCTATTAAATAATAAAATAAAGATATTTTTTAATATTTATTTTTATATTAAAATTTATTTAAATTAATTCTATATAATATTTCCT
>JALPVH010000470.1:0-29469 GCA_023242295.1 Diaporthe ilicicola | reverse complement strand
ACTATATTTATAATTATTATAAAATATATTATAATTTTATTATTATATTATTTTAGATTTACTTTTATCGTTTTTAATATTGTAAATTAATAATATATTAAATTTATATATTACTGCTATTTTAATATATTTAAAAATCTATTATTTTTAATCTTATAATTTTTAATAAGTTATAATTATATAAATATTTATAAAAAATTTAATTTAAAAAAATTATATTTACTTTTTAAACTTTTATATATTTATTAAATAATTAATTTTAATATAAGAAAATAATATATTTTTATTTATTTAATTATAGTTTATTATAAATGTTGAAAATATTATAATTATATAAGTTATTTACTTATTTAATAATTTTTAGAACTATTATAATTAGATTTAATACTAAACCTACCTCCTGCTGCTACTTTTGTATACTGGTCGGGCGGATGGAAACAGCTGAGTGCACCCACCCCTGTTAAATTGCACCTATGCTGACCATTTGATCAGGCTATGTAATATCAGAAAGACGGGCTGACATGCAGACCTGGGGCTGAGCACCGAAGAAAGCACGAGAGTTCCCAAGGTGTGTTACTTTGTCTGTCCTTAGCACGTTAGGGTCTGTACCTCCCCCTTGGAGGATATTAGGAGACAGATATGGCATGTGGGCGCTATATGGTATGTTGGGTGTTATATGGCATGTCGATTTGATATAGCATGTTGGCCGAAAAGGGTATAGCGCTTGGTCCGTGCGGAGCTTACGGAGCTAAGCGTTACCTTTTTAAGCGTAAAAGCTTATTAACTCCGTAATCTCCATAGTGTAAGGGTTAAAGCGGGCGGCTGAAGCGGGGGTTAAAGCGGGCGGCTAGGTAATGTAAAGGCTGTGAGTTTAACTTATATAAAAACCTCTTTTTTTTTAAAAAAAATAAAAAAAACCGTATAAACTAGGCGCTATACCCTTTTCGGCCAATATGCTATGTTAAATCGATATGCCATGTTAAAATAATATAGGATGTTACTTTTATATGGTATGAATAGCTAAATATGGCATGTTTGGTCCCTAGTACCCTCTAAGGGGTCGGAACCTTATTCCACCGCCCGCGTCGCCCATGTAGTTGCATGCATCAGGTATAGTTGGGGGCGGACGAGTTGGTCCAAATATAGCCTGTATTTTTCAACCCACAGCCTGTTTGCTTCCATACTTAAGAACAAAATCATGCCGTACTTTCACATGTGGTGATCTTTGCAGGTACTCCCCTCAACACTCGGCCTTGCCACACTACTGTATATTTCCAGCTCCCACGCAAGTTCGCATTCCTTTGCTCCCAACACCATCATGGCAATCGGCGGTAATGTGTTCGTGATAGGAGGCGGTAAGCCATCTTCATGTCTCGGCGATACTGAAAGTGAAGCCGTGGGACTAATGTGGGCTGTTTATATATCTAGGAAACGGAATTTGCAAGGCCACCGCACTAGCCTTTGCTATTGAGGGTGCGAAGGGGCTCTTGGTTGCCGACCTCGACCTGGATGCTGCCGTAAAGACGGCCGAGGAGAGCAAAGCCGTGGCGACAAATCCCGACTTCATTGTGAAAGCTATCCGCATTGATGTTGCAAAGCCTGACTCCGTTCGATACGCCACCTCCACGATGGTTGACACCTTTGGGCGCATTGACTACTGCATCAATGGTGCCGGGGTATTATGCCTTATAGATTATTATATCATTTCTAGGAGCAGCAGCTGATGTGAGGTACAGATCACGAGCCCCGTCCCGACGCCGATTGCAGAGGTCAATTTCGACCAATTCCGCAAGGTTCAAGATGTCAACGTCAATGGAACGTTTCTCGTCTTGAATGCCGTTTCAGCTGTCATGTCAAAGCAAGAGCCCATCGCCAACGACGACAAGCAGCCGGCTCGAGGATCTACTCGGGGGAGCATTGTTAACGTGGCGTCAGTGGTATCATTCAAGGCCCTGCCACAGACGGCCAGCTACACAAGTTCAAAGCATGCCGTACTGGGCCTGACTCGGGCAGCAGGTAAGTTAGCTCCATCAGTATCAATACATCTTCTCTGCGGCGGCCCACGCGCTTGCGAACTTGAGTTAATTTGGAACGCATCAGCCCTGGATAACTCCAAGCTTGGCATCCGTGTCAACTGTATTTGTCCATCTTGGGTGGACACGGACATGACCCGACAGGCGTGCGAGAAGACCCCTGGATTTGATCGCCTGATCCAGTCCCAACTGCCCATGGGACGATTAGGAACCCCAGAAGAGATTGCGGACGCGATCCTCTTCTTGAGTAGCCCGAAGGCCAGTTTCATCACAGGAAGCAGCTTGATGGTCGATAGTGGTTTGTCTATTCGGGTATAAGAGCCGGCTGGGATGGCCGAGATTCCAGCTGTTATGTCGTGCGAGATGGAGCCTCATGGCACCAGTTGTCAAGGTTTACAGGTTTGGGCTTGCAGCCACATGTAATGTTAGCAATAGTACACGAGAGCCCAAAGGTGGATAGAGTCGTTATGTAGCAGGTAAAAGTCATTGCCATTCTCTGTCAGATTCGAATGCTGTCCGGAGCAGCATTATTTGTTTCGATCTTCTTATGCCTAATATATGCTTAAAGTCTTATTCATGCCAAGTAACTTACAACATTGAATCCGGCATTACTGAGACTATTTCTTTATTACAGGAAAAGCAATGTAGCCAGGTGACTGCAGGCCCTGGGGCCACTACAGTAACTTACGCCCCCTGTACGCTGCGCCAATAATATTTATTGTTTTTAGTTATATAGAATACTTCTATAGTTAATATAGTTCTAGTTTCTTAGATTTATATAGGTATTATATTGTTTCCTATCGCAGAGTGATTTAGTCAGGAGGTCGCGACGTAGTAGGAACAGTGGCGGGACGTCTACTTAGGTAACCGCGGGACGGTACTCTTATATGCAATCAATCGTTCCAAAACCACGCTAGTAACGCGATATAACCGACATACGCAAACTTATATACAACCGTCATTTTTTAATATATTCGCTTCTTTCCTAACCAGTTTTACTACAAACTACTCGAACCGTATATTAAAAAAATAAGGCTATTTGCAGCTATCTATTGCTTATTTCCATATTAATTTTAGAGGTTTTATTATAGAGATATTTAAGTTAGAAGTGTAATTTTAATAATATACCTCGTTATTTTTCCAATATATTTGCTTTTTTCCCTATTAGTTTCGCTATAGACCACTCGAACTATATATTAAAAGAAAGAGGCTATTTGTAGCTATCTATTGCTTATTTCTATATTAATTCTGGAGGTTTTATTATAAAGATATTTAAGTTAAAAGTGTAATTTTAATAAATCTCTAAAATTTTAGAAAGGGGGGGTGTTTTTAGGAGTTCTTTTATATATATTAGCTGCAGCCCTGTAAAAGTAGCTAGAAACCTTAAAAACACACCCCCTTAAATATATAATTATTAATCTTATTTTAATAAATTCAAGCTATATATAAGAAGAAAGAGCGGAATTACAGCTATCTACTTATATTTTCCTTAAAATTTTTAAACCTCTTAATCTTAAGAAATATCTAAATGTAGTCCAAAATGATAAGGTGCATGCAATTTCGTGTGTGTCGGTTATATTGCGTTACTAGCGTGGTTTTGGAACGATTGATTGCATATAAGAGTAGTGAGTCACGTTATCTAAGATTAAGTATAGCCAAGGCATTCGAGGGACTGGCTACACCGCCGGGGATGTCTAAGGGTACGCTGACAACAAAGAATGACCAGCGAGCTTGCTGCCTACAACGGTCTGCCAGGACTTCTAGGTCGAAGCTCTCCCCAATGGGCAAACCCCAGCCGCTCAGGAAGACCTCGTGAAGGGCAACTCCGGCCGGCCGACTGCTTGGCCAAGCTTCATAGGCTGGCACATCGCTCGCCACCGCTGCAAAGGCATTGTCCCAGTGCCATCGGATCATGTCCTCAGATGCTTCGACGCCGCAGGACGAACGCGTGGCGCGGCTGGGCAGCGCCTGCTCGTCCGGGCTTAGCTTCCTATACTGCCGAAGCCACCCGGTACGGACGAAGAGAATGTCACCGGCGCGGAAGCTTGTCTGCTGGTGGCGGGCGACCTCGAGGAGCTGCGGCAGGGGTATTGCATGGGCTTCAAAGACGGAGTGTTTGATGTCGTTGTCCTGGGCGTAAGCTGCCCAGTCCAGCAGGACTCCTTGCCCGGTGATACCTCGGCGTGCTATGCCTGATGTGCAAAGCATCAGACGGAAAAGTGCAGGTTGGCATTTGCAGGGTGTGCCGGGGGGGGGGGATCTCACTCTGTATGCCAATCTTTTGACCCGCTGTTGGACCCGAGATTTTTTCTTGGACCACCCCGTTGTAGTACTGAAGCGTCTTCTGATAGGGGTAATGGTGCAGGCCGTCCCAGTGGCTGGATCCTTGTGTGTTTATACCGAGCTTTATAGAAGGAGAGAGCTTGTTAGTCCAAAAGGAGAGCTGTTCCAAGGCTATTGCAACGGCAAGGCAACTAACCTTATCGTCATTTGCGTGGCCTTTCGCAATGATCCGGTACTCACATGGCTTCCTAAGAGGGTTCATGGGCTGCACAAAGGCATCTAGTGCGAGACTGCAGCATGTCGGGTCAGCTTGGTGATGCTGTCAATGCTGCGAATGTGTACATGACGGCTAGGGGTCTGACCTACTTGAGTGTAATCCGCTCCCCCAATCGGATCTCGGCTAAGGCGCTCTTCACAACCTCTGCAGATAGGTGGTTCATGATTCCGAGTTCATCGCTACGTCCCCATAAGCCTCAGGCCGAATACGGCGGGTCTCCCGTACGCAGAGGCAGCTGTTGGAAAGATGGGCGTTCCACGCCTTCAGGCTGTGCATGGCCGGCCATCGCGTGTCGGTGATGCATGCGAGTCACTGGTCGCGTGCGCAGTATGACATTGCATACTTGGGCGTGTTGACAAGGGTCGAATCGAGGTCTATACATAAGGGGGAAAGCTCTTGGCCCTTCGTCCGTGCAAGCTCGGTATCTCGGCTGCTGAATACCGAAGGCTACCCCGACAACATTCCGACAACATTCCGAGCGCTGGAACGGACGACCGGTAAAGCTCGACTGAGAGTAGAGCCGCCCTCGGGTTTGCCTCCATCGCTAATCACAACTGCCACCGTGAATCTGGCATGCCTCCTTGTCTCTCTCCAGCGCTAACCTCCAGTACTCCGCTGGCAGGGTGACGCTGCTCTGACTTGGCCCCATGGCCTCCGCAAATATTCCAAGGTCAAAGCCCCCCAGGAAATCCCCCAGATTTCCCCAGCTTCCCAGGTTCTATCTAGGAGGCGTACTCCTTCCCCGGGCATCGAGAAATGTGTTTCTATACAGCTTAGCTGAGTTGATCCTGGACCCAGTCACAGCTCTCCGCGATGTCCTCTATGCCAAGCGCCCCCGGGCTACCAAGCAAACATCAAGACGCCCGACATATTGCAAGCATGTCTCCGACCGAGCAAGACAGCAAGGCCGAGGCCCCGAGCGAGAACGAGATCTTCTGGACACCTGAAGAAGAGAAAAAAGCGTTGCGGAAGCTTGATTGGTGTCTAATCCCCCTGTAAGAGACATGGAACCCCGCTGATCGTAGTATGGGATCTTTGAAAATCAGAGAGACTAACGAGAAATACGTTGTTAGGGTAGGCTCCCTATATCTTGTGTCTTACATAGACCGTGGAAACATTGGAAATGCCTACACCGCCGGTATGGGTGCTGAATGGCATATCACCTCGGACCAGTACTCGTGGATCGTTACGGGTTATTATCTCGGATACATTATCTTTCACCCGGTAAGGAAGATGTTTGAGAAAAGGCAAATAAGGGTTACTCTGCTGACTCGTCGTCTCACACAGCTCATTCTGCTCTGGAAGTTTGTACCCTTGCCGGTATGCTTTAGCCTTTGTTACCATCCCCTAGTACTCCTACTGATGGATGCCTCCTTTTGAGCTTTGGACTTTTCTCGTGGCCTTTGGATGGGGGACTGCTAGCATTCTCCAAGCCACGACACGCAATTTTGCCGGCCTCATGGCTCTCCGCTTCTTGATTGGCGTCTTCGAGGCCGGGTTCGTCCCGGCCATAGCCTTGTATCTCACCTTTTTCTACCACCGCCGCGAGATGGGCCTCCGCTATGGCCTCTTCATCTCCTTCTCCCCGCTCGCCAGCTGCTTCGCTTCGGCCTTGGCATACGGGATCGTGCAGGCACAGACCAGGATCCATAACTGGCAGCTCCTTTTCATTGTTGGTAAGTGACGGGGGTTCAGCCCTGCTCGCCAGCTTCTTGATCCGGCCGGCCGGCTGACCATGGGCGCAGAGGGTATCCCGACCCTGTTCCTTGCTGCCTTTGCTTGGTATTACCTCCCGGCCTCGCCCGCGCGGTGCCGGTTCCTGACGGCCCACCAAAACATCATCATTAGCCAGCGGGCCATCAACGGCCGCGGGCAGGACACGGAACGCAAGCTCAACCTCAAGCTGGTCTTTGCGGCCTTCACCGACTACAAGAATTACATGCAGGCTTGCATCATCTTCTGTCTCAACACGGCCTTTGGGTCGCTGCCGGCTTACCTGCCCACCATCCTGAGGGACATGGGCTACTCGTCCATCAACGCCCCAGGGCCTGTCAGCCTGCCCCTACATTACCGCTTACATTGTCTGCGTGGCCACGAGCATGGCTTCAGACCGCGCCGGCCGGCGCGGCATATTCGTCGTTGTCTTCTGCACCATCGGTGCCACCGGCTACTCCCTTCTCGCCACCCTGGAGTCGACAGCCGTGCGCTACTTCTCGACCTTTCTGGTATGCGCCGGTGTCTTCCCCGCCGTCGCCCTCACCTTCACCTGGGTCACCGACAACCAGGGCTCCAGAAGCAAGCGCGGTGCCGGCCTCGCCATCTTTGGCATGTTCGGCCAGTGTGGTCCCGTCCTCGGCGCACGTATCTTTTCCAGGAGCGACGGCCCCTTGTACACCAAGGGCATGCGGATCTGCGCCGGCGTGCTCTTTGCCGCTGCCCTCGTGGCCCTGTCGCTGAGTGTCTGCCTCGGCTTGCAAAATCGCCGCCGCGACCGGGCCCATGGCAGGAGTGATACTGATCACGTCCCTGCCGACATTGCGGATAAGGGTGATGCGCACCCCATGTACCGCTATATCGTCTGAGAAGCGAGGGGGAGTCTCGTAGGCCTGCTGTCCTCACTATGCGGACGTGGACGTATGGTTCACACTGTTTATTGGGCCGTTCCCCTTTGAGAAGATCTCTGCTTGGTGCTTTTCGTCCATTAGGAAATGGATGCATTTTGTTACCATCAAAAGTGTGCTCGTACCTACTCGGGGTCTCGCTAGAGGTCACGTATCCTACACGTCTACAATACCAGCTAGTTCCTCGCGACCCAGCGACGAACGTGTGTGTCCAGTCCACCAGGTGTGTCAAATCTCCCGTAACACGTACTTACTTAGTAGGTACCCATCATTAGACATAGCCGTGCTTGCTTGGCCCCTCCTTTTATCTCTTCACGATGCGTAAGGTCCATTCCAGCTTTGCCGGGTGTTGGAGACGACGCGGGCCTGGCCATCCTGGTCGAAAAAGTCGCTCAACTGGCTGGTATCCCATGGGAAGGCGTCGGGATGGAATCCAGCGCCGGTGTCCATTGAGACCCCGAACCCAAAAAGGGGGCTTTGATACCTCGACATGAAGTTTCCCGCGCCTTCAAGAATCGCCGCGCTTTCCAAGCCAACGTGCCCAGAGACGAAGGCCAGGTGAGAGCGTTGAAGAGGCTGCGGCTCGCTAAGCTCGCCAGCTTCCTCCTCGGCCGGGCCAGCTGTACCCCCACCGACAGAAATCGTCTCATGTTCGCGAGCAGCCTCGGTTTGGTACATGGCCTTTTCTCCCAGCGTGAGCTGTCGCCTGATGGTATCCAGACTGCGCCCGCTGCCAGGAGGGTGGTAGGCCTCTTCTTGAAGGATCCGCACGGCCATGCCGAGCCGCCGCGCCGCGTCCACCCTGGCCGCAGCCTCGGTGCGCCTGATGGCGAGCGCATCAACCGTGGCTGCTGTATATATACAGTAGTCTGTCATCAGCCGGTACGGAAAGCTTCAGTTATACAGCGCGTGGATGGAGTGGATTGTCTTGGAGCGGCTTATACATTCTTCCAGGGCAGAGTTGCTCAGCAGTTGTTCGTGCGAGTGTAAGAGAGGTCGAAGAAGCAGGATGTGCAGGGCCTGGTACAGAAAGCTAATTGTCTGGTCAGCTGCGGTGGGTCTTTCCTGCCATTCATCCAACTCACTTCAGCGACGCAATATGGGGCTATTACTTATAGCTTCGGCTTACTATCTGCGCCTTTATAGTATATAAGCTTAATAGATATAGCTAGGATATCCTCGCCGGTTTCCGGGTGGCAAATAACCATTAGCTTAATATCCTTATAGCAGAGCGCTTTTAGGCGGCTATAACTCTTGCACTTTTATAAGATCACCTTTTCCAGAAGCCTGGAAAGGTTATCAGACACCTTATCTCTGTCGCTAGGGGTACTCCCAGCAGTGCGCCGCGGGAAGAGCTCTTCTAGACACCCGTTGTTGCCGCTCTTTCTCTCGCCGTCTACAAACTCGGCCGGCCGCGCCCCAGTAAAGGCAAGGCCGAGGTAGCACCCCGGCAGCCGGACCCGGTGCTTCTCCGAAGAGAAGATACCCGTGTCGAACTTGATATTAAAGGTTAGGAGGACCAGCAAAGTATCCGCGTTCGCGATGTCCTTTCCACAGATGCATGGCGCTTGTAGGCCATACCGGCCAATCAAGACGGCGTCGTGCCACTTATGAGCCGCATTAGCTGTATGTCACCAGGGGGGAGTTTGGGAAACGCACCTTCTGGACTTCTTTACTGTCGTTCCTATCCATATAGCGGCCCGTGACACTAGTGTACAGCTGCTTATATTGGCGGAAATATTGCCACAACAAGCCCCATAAATTAATCTGGCATATCTAATATAAATACTCGAGAAAGTCTATTGCTATCGCTCGGTTTACTTTTTATATTATATCTCGCCAGATCCCCTTTAGCTTATTAAACTAGCAATATCTTTAGGTTTATTAGCGGTAATATAAATAAAACGAAAGGGAGGTAAGCTATTTTTACCTTTTCTATTTTTATAATATACCGGTAATATTAATCTTAATCTTATCGGTATAATCGGGCTAAAGAAATTAGGTATTCTTAAGCTATTTACGGAAAGCTATACGCTATTTAAGCGTAAAGGCCGCTAGCCGTTTCGTAACTTATTACTGCTTCTCTCGCTATATAAAGCGCCGGAAAAAATTTATATTATAATGCTAGCCTTTTATAAGCGGCTATAGTAGGTAGCGTAGCGCTATAATAATAGCGGTAGCGATAGCGTTAAGTATTAAGGATTGCCGGCTTTAACGATAGAAATTAATAAGCTAGGGATAATAGAAAGCGCGGGCGGTATTATTTTTATATTTTGCTGCTGCCCTTTAAAGGAGCTAAAAATGGATGCTAGATTAAAGAAAACAGATTTCTAGCTTACGGCTTTCTCGAAACTCATTGCGCCCTAGGTGGAGGGTAAGGTTATGGAATCTGCAGCATAAACTGATTGGGAAGGGGGGCGGCCCCGCGATAAGGTACTATATACCTGGCTGGGGGTTAGGCGCAGCTATAATCGGCTCACCCAGCTTTTCTAATCGGCTTACCTAGCTCCGCTATTAGGCCTACCTAAAAACTTTCCGCCTACCTAGTATAAGCTTTATAGCTAATTTATATATACGTTAAATATACCGTATTCTATTAACAGAATTACCCCGTATTAACCTTAAATCCTTAATAGAATATATATTAGTTTCGCGTTAATAATAATTTATTACTTTTTTCTTAGCTTTTATTTACTTTAAACCTTTTTTTTAAAAAATCTCTTTTAACCTATTTATTTAACCTTTTCTAATTAGCCTTTTAGCCTTTTTAAATTCCTTTTTACTTATTTAACTTAATCTTATCGCCCTTATATTATAATATCTTAAAATTCTTCTTAATAAGCGGGGTAATATAAATTATTTTAGCTATTAAACCCTTTTTATATTATCGGAATTAAGCTTAACTTATAATTAAGCTAATATTAAAAAGTTATTTTAAATAACTTTAAAAAAGCTATACCTTTATTTTAAAAAAAATATATTTTAAATTTATTTAATATAATAATTAATGAGATAAGCTATATATTAGCTATAACGGCTTATTAAAAAGCACTTAAAAGTAAATAGCTTTAATATCTTTAAATTAATTAAGCCTTTATTAATAATAATCCTTATTAAGCTATCTATAAAAGCGATTATAATTTAGTTTTTAAAAATACTTTTAACTTTTAAATTAATCTTAAAAGGTATATAATATTAATAAATTAAAGTTAAATAAATTTCTTTTAATATTATTTTATAATTTAATATATATATTCCGGATAAATAAAGTATATTAAGGGAAAAGCTTTATAAACTTTTAAATAATCTATTAAGGAATTTAAATAATAATATTAGAAAATAAAGAAAAATAAATAATAAAAACTTAAAATACTCTTTAAATTTATTAAAATAAACTATTTATTTTAATTTACTTTTAATAAAGTAATATTAGATATAAGTAAAAAAAATTATTATATAATATATTATTTATTTAGCTATTTATTATTATTATTTAAGTATTTTTCTTATTAGTAATAATAAAGGTAAAGCTTATAATTATTTATTATTTAAAATATCCGGTAAAAGTGTTTATATTAAAGCTATCCTTTTATTAGCTTATTAAAAGCGTTATAATATTTAAATTTAATAATTTTAATTTATATTATTTATTATTAACTTTCTTTAATAAATTTTATAGCTATAGATTATTAATTAAAATATAAATAATTAATACTATTTTCTTACCGCTTAATTATTAAAAGGTTATATTTTAATTAGGTATTTACTTAATAATTTAAACCGATTTAATTATCTAATAAATATTTTATTTAATTTTTAATATCGGATTAAATATATTTTATTTTCCCCTATATAAATAATATTCTTTCGAAACTTAAATAATCTTTCTTTTTTTATTATAGATTTTATATTTAATATAAATTATTATAATTTATTATTAGTTTATATAATAAGAATAATTATTTTCCGCTAGCTATATATATATTTCCTTATATTTATTTAAAGCTAATTAGTAAAAGATTATATTTAAGTTTTTTATAAACTTAAAAAGTTAAATTTTTAATATAATTTATAAATTATAAATATTAAAATTATTAAAAATTAAGCTATCCGGAAGGTTTATTTAAAGGTAAAGATTATTATTTATTAATAATATCTTTTTAAGGTATTTAAAGTATATATTTATAACGATAAATATATTAATAATAATACCTTATTTAATAAGATTAAAAGTAACTTTTAAAGTATTATTAATACGCTTATTATTAATAAAATAGAAAAATTCCGGATTAAATTTTATATAAAGTAAAATTTTATATTAGGAGAACTTAAGGCTATTTAATATATTAAAATAACTTAGCTATCTTATTAGCTAAAAAGTGTTTATTAAGCCTTTTTCCTTAATACTTTATACTTTAATATCCTTTATATATTTATTAGAAAAAGCTTATACCGGTATTTTAAAATATAGCTTAAGTATTAGAAATATATTTATAAAAATATAATTAATATAATTTAATACCTTTAAGTTACCTATTTCTATAAATTTAAATTTATTTTAGCTTATAAAGCAGTAAAATATTTAAAAACTTTTATTAATTTTTTTAATTATTTAATTTATTTATCCGATATTATATTATAGCTTATATTAAGCCTTATTAAAAAGCGGTATTATAATATAAAAAAAGAGAGATATCTTAATAAAATATATATAAAAATATTTTAATATATTATAAGTTATTTATATATTTATAAAACCGATATTATTATTTAAAGAAATAATATATTTTATTTAATAAACTTTTATTTATATTAATATTAATTAGATTTAGCTACTTATTAACTTTTAATATTAAGTTATCGCTTATAATAATATATAAATAAACCTAAGCTTTAAAATTAAGCTTTTTAATACTTACTTAATATTATATTATTTAATAATAAAAATAATCCCTTTTAAGTATAAGATTAAAAGACCTATAATTATATATTTTTTAAACTAAATTTTATTTAACTATATTGCGTTTTTATAATTAGGCTTTATCTATTTAAATAAAAGGTAAACCTTTTTAAAGAAGCGTATTAAACTTATAACCTTTTATTCTTTCCTCGGCTTATTATTAATTCTTAACTTATAGGTAATAAATTCCTTTATTTCTTTAAAATAGATTTCCGAGTTATATATCTTTAAGGTAATAATAAATATATCTATTTACTTAAATAGGAAAGGTTATTTATCTTTATACTTCTTTACCCTAATAAGAAAACTTTTTACCTAAATAAAGATTTACTTATTATATTTAAAGTTTATTTCTATAGCTATTTATAATAGAGTTATTAGATCTATATATCCAGATAATGGAATATAGTAGCTTTATCTAATTTAAGGGTCTTAGGCGTATATAAATGCTAGTTTAAGCTTAACTAGTAGTTATCTCGGTTTCGGCTAAATAATTGTTTTCGAGTAGTCTTATAGAAAAGGTTATAATAGGTATATATTTAAGTAGAGCTAGAACCTATATATATTCCATAAGATAGTTAAAGCAATAGCGGCTTTTTAATATCGCCTATTTTAAGTAACTTGCTTAAGTTATACGGCGATAGCACTTTCGAATAGTGCTTAACGGCGTTAGACTAGCTTGCAGCCTGCAATAGCTTTAACCTCGACGGGCTAATAGCTTATTAAAAGTACCGGCGCGAATAAACTAGGCGCGGCTTAACGCTATAGCTATTAGCGCAGAATAGCGGCTTCTAACTATAGATAGGCTTATAAAAGCAGATTAATAAGTTATTATAAAAAGTTCTATATAGTAAAACCTACTATATTAATTTAAAAGATATATTATACCTTATCCTTCTTAAATATTTATTATTATTCCAGCTTAATAAGGGAACTTAAATAAATAAAATAGTTAATAATAAAAATAATATTTTAATTAACTTAAATTTACCCCTTATTAAAAAATTTTATATTATAGATAGCGGTAATATAAATCTATTAAAAGATATAGGTATTTTAAATAAATTTCCTTTTAAAAAAATTAATTTTAAAATATAAAGGCTAAAGGCTTAGCCTATTTATTAAAACTTTATATTTATAAATATAGCGCTAATAGCTTAAAGCCTTACTATAAAAGGAGCTAATAATATTAAATTAAGCTTTAAGATTAATAGATAAATTGCTAATAACTTAAATATAATCTTAACCCTTAAATAAAAGATAATAATACGGTTTTAAAGTATTATTAAAAGCTTATATAGAAATAAAAAGGCTAAAATAAATTATTATACTTATTTATTAAAAATATTAGCTATATTAATAAGATAAATATTAAGTTAAAATAAGGCTATTAAAAAAATAAAAGCTACCTTAAAAAGGCTTTATAAGTAATACCGTTAGCCTAGATATTATTAAACCTTTAACTTATATTTTAAAATATTATCTTTTATAATATTACCTTTTATAATATTATTATTAAAACTATATTTAGTTTTAAAAACCGGTAATATACTTATAAGCCTATTATAAGATTTATTTATAATATAACGTATTAGGGAAATTTATTTAAATATAAAATTACTTATATAATAATTTTATTCGGTTTATATTAGCTTAAAGTATCCTTTATTATTAAATAATAATTTTAGCTTTTATAATCTTTTTTAAAGTATAAGCCTTATATTAAAACCGGAACTATTTAATTTTAAACTTTTCTGGGATAGTTTAATAAAGGTATAACCTAGCAAAACTATATATAAAAACTATATTAAAATAGCTATTTCTATTTATATATAAAATTAAAACTATTAATTTTTTAATTATTATTTAAAGCGTTTAATTAATAAGTAATATTATAAAGTAAAAAGCTTAATATATTAAAGATAGGGTTAATATAATTATAAACCGGGTTTCTTTTTTTTAATAAATTAATAGTTAATATATAAGCTTTTAACTTAAAAAAAAGACTATTAAATAAGGGTTATTATTAATAATAAATCTATAAAATAAATTAATAATAAGATTTAAATATAATTAAATTATATTATAAAGAAGGATAAGAATTTAATAAAATATAATAAAAAATTAAAAGAATTTAGCTTTATATTTATTTTTAAAAGGTTAAATACCGAAAAGTAAAAATAAGGCTAAGCTATAAGGGATAATATACTTATCTATACTAATTATATATTAAAAGTATAAAAGAGTATTATATTTATTACCGATTTAAATAATTAGAATATAGCGATAATTAATAAATTTAATAATAAAAAGAATATTAAAAAATATATCTTTAAAACTATTAAGTTTAATTAGTAATAATAAAAATATTATATTATAAAGAGATTTTTTCTTAAGGCTATATATAGCTTAAATAAAGAATAGAATTAGAATTATATATATATTAAAGGTTAATATATAGTATTAAAGTATTTAAGTAAAAATAAAGATAAAAGTTTATTTAATAATTAGCACTTATAAATACTAAATATAATTTAATTTAATAGTTATATAATAATAAACTATTAGCCTTTTATATTTAAAGGCTTAAACTTTAAAAGCTTTAACTTTTATCCTT
This sequence comes from Diaporthe ilicicola, assembly GCA_023242295.1. Classification (NCBI taxonomy): domain Eukaryota; kingdom Fungi; phylum Ascomycota; class Sordariomycetes; order Diaporthales; family Diaporthaceae; genus Diaporthe; species Diaporthe ilicicola. Next base: position 14,678 of record JALPVH010000470.1, on the reverse strand, counting down.
AACTTTAAATATAAAACTATTTTATTACTATTATTATATAATTCTTAATAGCTATCTAATATAATATAATATAAAATATTGCTTTAAGCAGGCTATTAATATATATAGGTGCTAATATTTTTTCGATCTTTATTTAATTATATATTTAAAGTATTAGCTATACCCCCTTTATTATCCTTATTAATAATAATAAACTTATTACTTTTAAGCTATTCTTTATCTTTATTTTTACCCTTATTTTTATTTTTACCTTTTTTACCTTTTTTATTCTTTAAAGGGGTTTTATTACTATTATTTTAAATAAAAAGCTTTACTATTTATTTTCTTTTAATTTTAAATTTAACCGGAGCTTATTTAGCTTAAATAGTATTAATTTAATTCTTTTTAATATTTAACAGTTTAATTAGTTTAATTAATTATACTTAAATTAGCTCGGCTTTAATTATATTATATTAGCCCTTTAAAAAGTATAAGTATTATATTTATATAATAACGTTAAAGTATTTTTTTAGGCTAATAAATATTTCGCTAATCTATTTAATAATAGTAAAAGAAGAGTTATTATACTTATTATAGGTAAGCTAATTATAATATTATATAATAAGCTAGGTTAAGTTTTAGTAAAAGTATATATAGCTATAAATAGTTTTTAAATTAAAATCTTTAATTAGCTAAAGATAAACTATCTTTTAAAAGAATCGATTAAAAGGCTAAAATTAAATAGCTTATAAAACCTTATATATAATTAGCTATTATAAGTTATTAATAAATCCTATTTATTCGGGATAATATAACTATATTATTAAGATAAATATCTCTTTTTTTAATATTATTATTTTAACTATATTATAAGCTATATTATTAATTTAAAAGATATTAAAGATAATCTTTTTATTTAATTAATATATTTTATATAGCCTTTAACTTAAGCTATAATGCTATAATTAATTAAATATTTAATTAAAATAATATATATATATATAAGGTATAAAGATTAAAACTTATTAAGCTATAATATAGGTTAGATATTAAGATATTAATATTTAAATAAAGGTTATTAAATTATATATATATTATAGATTTCTTTAATAAAGTTATAAAGGCTTAAATAGATAAAATATTAAGGTTAGCTTTAATTAAAATAGCTATAATTATTTTATAAATTATTAGTTTAATAATAAGTTAATATATATAAATATTAAACTATAGTATATATAGCTTATTAATTTTAATAATTAAGGGTTAAAAGGCAATTTAATATTTATAAATGCTAAATTAATAGAAAGGGTTATAGAAAGGCGAGTTAATATTTATAAGTATAAATAGAATTTTTAATTTATATTTATATTTATAGATTTATAGTTATAATAATAACCCTTTCCCTTTTAGTTATCTAGGGAATAATTAATTTTAAAATATATATTATAATAAGGTTTTAATATAAGATCTGCTATAAGGTATATATATATTCGGTTAAAATAAAGTTATATATATTATTATAATTAAGATATTAAAAATAAAATAAATTACCGTTTATAATATCTGCCTAGATAGCTTTAATATAATTTAATTTTAAGGTAATAATACCGTTTTTATAGCCTTTTATTTAATTCTAAATAATTTAGCAAGCCTTTAAGCCCTTAATCTCTTTAGCCGCTATAAATTCTTAAATAACGGTTTTAGCTAAAAGGGTATTAATATAATTATTCCGTATTATTACTTTATAGCTAAGGAAATCTATATTTAAAATAAGTAAAATTTAAAAGATATTTAAGTTTATTTTATTAAGCGTATTATTATCGTTATTTTTATTTATTAGCTTTTATTTTTAGCTAAAGTAATTATTATTAAGATACTTTTTTAAAATAGAAATAATATCGGATTAATTATCTTTAATAATAATTATAAGCTTTTAAAAATAAATATTTATAAGTTTTATAATTTTGCCTTTATTATAGCTATATAATAGCTTATAAATAATAACTTTAAATGGAAATATATTATCTTTAAATTATATCTATTATAGCTTTTTATCGATATAATTAAATAGTTTTATAATAGTATTTATACCGCGCTATATATAAGTAGCGGTATAAGCTACCTTAATAATAAATTATATTATTATTTAAAAGATTTTATTATTATTGCCGATACCTTTTATATTTATAAGTAATAAGGTTTATTATTATTAGCGGTTTTTCTCCTATATAATAGTAAGCTTTATATAATAAGCGGCTATAACTTTATTAAAAACTTTAAAGTGTATTTATATATCTTTATCTATAGATTTTAAATTATTAGAATTAGAAAAGCCTTTATACTTTTTTATTATCGGTTTTCCGGAATATTTCCTTAAAATATTAAGGCTTAGCTATATATTCTTTTAAAGTAATAAAAAAAGCCTTTATAATTCTTTAACTTATTAATAGCTAGGGTAGCTAATAAAAGGATAAAAGAATTTAAGTTAATTAAAATATCTAGGCGCTTATATTTAAAAGAAATTATTATTTATAATATATAATTAAAGCTATTATTAGTTAAGCGTATTATTTAATATTTATTAATTATTATTAATAATAAAAAAAACTTTCCCTCCTGGGTATAAGGTTAAAAGACCTATAATTATATTTTTTTAAACTAAATTCTATTTAACTATATTATATTTCTGCAATTAGGCTTTATCTCTCTAATTTATCTAAATAGAAGGTAAACCTTTTTAAAGAAGCGTATTAGATAATTAACCTCCCTTTTTCTATTCGGCTTATTTATTCTTACTTTATAGGCGATAAACTTATCTATTTCTTTAAAATAAACCTTATATATCTCTAAGATAATAATAAATATATTAATTTACTTAAATAGGAAAGGTTTCTTATCTTTACGCTTCTTCGCATTAGTAAGAAAACCTTTTACCTAGGTAAAAATTTGCTCGTTATAAATAAAGTCCATTTCTATAGCTATTTGTGTCTGATATTATAGGCAGAGCTATTAGATCCACGCATCCAGATAATAGAATATGGTGGCCTTACCTGCAGTCTGTTCCAACCGCAGCTATAAACTCGCTTAGTAGGGTCTCAGGCGTATATAAGTGCTGGTTTAAGCTTAACTGGCAGTTGTCTCGGTTTCGGTAGGCTAAATAATTGCTTTCGAGTAGTCTTGCGGAAAAGGTTGTAGTAGTCGCTTAGTTTCGCCAGATGGGTATGTGTTTACAGAGCAGAGCTAGAACCTTTAGGGCAATAGCGGCTTTTTAATATCGCCTATTTCGAGCAACTTATAAAGGCCTAAGTTATACGGCGATAGCACTTTTATATAGTGCTTGACGGCGTTAGATTAGCTCGCGGCCCGTAATGGCTTTAACCTCGACGGACCGGTTTATATTAAGGCTAATAGCTTATTAAAAGCACCGGCGCAAATAGGCGCGGCCTAACGCTACGGCTATTAGCGCAGAATAGCGGCTTCTAACTATAGATAGGCTTACAGAAGATTAATAAGTTATTGTAAAAAGTTCTGTATAGCAAAACCTATTATATTAATTTAAAAGATATATTATGCCTTATTCTTCTCGGATACTTATTATTGTTTTAGCTTAATAGGGAAACTTAAATAAATAAAATAGTTAATAAAAAAAACTTTATAAAAAAGATTTATATATAATATTAAATAAATATATAAGGGATCTTTTTAACGGTTTTACCCTTATAATAATAAATTAAAACTTTCCCTTTATATCTTTATTTAATAGCCTTAATAGTTTATATAATAGTATTTAACTTATATAGATTCTTATAATACTTTTTAAATAGGTTAAGCGCTTTATTTTTACCTTTATTCTTATTATATTTAAAAGAATTAGCCGGTATATTTTTAAGCTTATTAATACTATTTATATTAAAGCTATTATTTTTTAGATAATTTATAATAGCGGTTTTTTTAGCCTTAATATTTAAAAAATCGGGAATTTATTTATTACTTAAGTCTTTAAAAATACTTAAAACCGTTTTACCCTTAGCTTTATTTAAGAAATATCGCTATTTTAAAAATTTTTAAATAAAGTGCTACTACTTATTATTATATTGTATATTAAGGTTATATTTATTAAACTCTTATAAACTATATTTTTAAGGTAAATTATTAAATATATTAATAAATTCGGTATAAACCTTTTAAGTATAAAGGCGGTATATAATAATAAAGAAAGAAAATAAATTAAATTTTATATAAGTTTTAAAAAAGTATTAATAAATAAACTAATTAGTATTAATAGATACTAATTTAGCTATATCGATTTAATATTTATAAGTATTAATTAAACTTATAATTACCTTATAAGCTTAATTAACCGCTAAGCTTATTTTACTTTAAAACTTTTTTATAATTATAATAGCCGCTTATAAAAGTATATTATAGCTGGAATTACTTTTAAAACTATAAAAAACCTTATATTAAAAGATATTTAGAAAGTATTTCTTTATTTTTATTAAATATTACTTAATTAAATTAGCCGGGGCTATAATTATTATCGGTATTATTTACTTTTTATTACTTTAAGTAATATTATTTATTATAGTTAAGTTATTGCTTTTTAGCTATTTAAAGCGCTTTTAAAGCTTAAAATAATAAGTATAAAAAAAGATTAATATCTTTTTTATTTTAACCTTATTAATAAGTAAAGTACTATATATTAAGCTTTTTATTATTTAAAGAAAAGTATAAATATTTATAAACTATTAATAAATAAATATAAACCTTAGTTAATATTTATAAATATTAAATTATATCGAATTTAGTATTTATAAATGTTAATTAATAAAGTAAAATTTATTAATAACCTATTATACCTTTAAAGAAATACCTTTAGTAAGGTTTTAAATAATATATAGATTTATATATTTAATATTATTTTCGGCTTTAAAAACTTTTATTTCTAAGCTATATAAATATTTAAAAAAGAAGAAGTTAAAGGGTAAGCTTTATAAAATAAGCTTAAAAATAATATAATAATTTTTTAAGCGGTTTAATAATTTTTTGTATTACTATATATTATCGGAATCGGCGAAATATTTAATGGGTATAAGGGTATTTAACTATTTAAAATTAATATTAATATTTTTAATAGATATAATATTAGTTTTAAGATTTATATTATTTATATTATTTTTAATAATATTTATCTTTATATTTTACTTAAAAATAATAAAGTATTATTTTATATTCTTTATATTTATAATTATATATTTAAATTTATTAAAAAGGTTTTTATTTAAAGTATATATTATAATAAGTTTTAAAAAGAGTGCTTATTTATAAAGGTTTTTAAGGAGTTTAATTAAAATAGTTAAATTAATCGGTAAAAGGTTATATATAGCCTTTATAGCTATATAATAGCTTAACTTATTATTAGCTCCCTTAAATAATTTTTATAAAAAGTTATAATAAATAGCGTTATATAGCTAACCCTAAAAAAGAAAGCTTTCCCGCCTTTATAAGCGTTTATAAAGAATATAAAGCTATATTTTAAGGTTTTTATTTATATTTACCCTAAGATAATTATATTTCTTAATAAAGCTTAAAATCGATTAAGTAGCAATTATATTAGGTATTTTATTTTTATAGCTTTTAATTAAGTAATTATATTAAATTAAGGTTATTATTATATAAAAGAAGATTATAGCGTTATTATTTTAAAGCTTTTTATTAAAAGTTAAATTTTTATTTTTCTTTATATCGGCAGAATTTATCTTTAAATATAAGTAGAGGTAATAAAGATAGATAGTAATAATCCGGAAAATATTATTAAAAATAAAGCTTTATAGATATACCTTATTTATAAAATATTTAATATAATATTAATTACCTTTATTCTTTTTATTAATACTAGTTAAATAATATATTAAATATTTTAAAATAGCTATATTAGTAATAATATAAATATTAATTTTATTAAAATTAGTTATAATTTTAATATTACTATTTTAGAAAATATAAATAAAAGCGGTATTATTATTAATTATAGTTTAATAGATTTTAGCTAAAGCTAGTTTATTTTTAAACTTTATAAACTTTATAAATTATTTATTTAAATTAATAATAAAAATAGGGTAACCTTATTAATTATAAGATTTAGCTTAAATAATAAGCTTAAAAAACTTAAAATTTAAGATTATTAATATAGATTTAAATAAGTTAATATCTATAAGTATTAAATAAGCTACTTTAATTAGTATTTATTAGTGCTAATTAAAGTTAGCTAAAATAATATTTATAAATATTACTTAAAACGGTTAAGCTTATTAAATATTATTAAATATATTTAAGCTTAATTAGGGGTATTAAATTTTAATATTTTTATTATAATCTAATAGCTTTAATTCTTTATAGTAAATAAATAAAATAAAATAATATTAAGATACTTTTTATTAAGAAAGTTAGGGTTATAATTAATTTAGGCTTTAATAGCTACCTAACCTTTAAGCTTTATAAAGGCGAGATAGTTAAGGTTTTAATTAAATTATATTAAATAAATATATTAGCTATTTTTATTAAAAATATTATTTATTAAAAGAAAATTAAAGTTAATTAAATAGTTATACTTTTATAAGGCGGTATTTATAATAATAAGTTTTTTTTAAATATTTCTATTATATTATTCGGGAAATTTAATAAAATATAGAACTTTAGTAATAATCGATATATCCTTACCGTTAAAAAAGTTATTAAAGCTAAAGAAATTATCCGCTATTTGCTTTTACCTTTTATTTATTTAAATAAAGCTTAATATTAAGGGATTACGTTTATAGCTTTTAACGCTATTTTTTAGGATATAAGTCTTTAAAGCCTTTAAATTAATAATTATAATAGTAGTTTTTAACCTAGTTTTTTTAGTATCTTAAATAGCGCTTAAGCCCTTTATAGCCTTTTTAAGCGGTATAGTATTAAATTTAGTAATTAAGCTATTAAAGGCATTTAATATTTATAGGTATTAGTTTTAAATAGGAAATTAATTAAATAAAATAAAAGGAAGAAAGAAAGGGAAATATTTAAGGAAAAGAGAGAAAAAAAGGAAAAAAAGGAAAGGGAAAGGTTTAAATATTAAATTTAAATAAAAAGTTTTTATCTACCTCCGCTAATTCTAATTAGAAATAGTTTAGCTTAATTCGGGCTATAAACTTTCTGCCTACCTAATACTTTAATACTTATAAAATTAGTAAAATTTTCGCTTACCCTTATTAATTTTAATTAGAAATAGTTTAGCTTAACTCGGGCTATAAACTTTCCGCCTATCTATTACTTTAGATATATTATTAAATTAGTAAACTTTTTATCTATTTAATGCCCTAAGTGTATTATTAAATTAATAAACTTTTTATTTATCTAATGCTTTAAGTATATTATTAAATTAATAAACTTTTTATTTATTTAGTATTTTAAGCGTATTATTAAATTAATAGATTTTCTATCTACTTAATGCTTTAAACGTATTAAATTAATAAAGTTTTTATTTATCTAAGTATTTAATACTTTAAGCGTATTATTAATTTAATATAATTCGATTTAAATATAGCGTGTTAAATAATTTTTATTTAAAATAAAGGGGGCTATAAAGTAATCTTATTTTATTAGAATATATATTAATTTCCTAACAGAAATTACCTATAAAGCTTATATTAAATAGGTAAAAAGTTCTTAAGTAAGCCTAATAGCGGAGCTAGGTAAGCCGATTAAAAAAGCTAGGTAAGCCGATTATAGCTAGGTTAGGCGCCCTGCACTATTAAGACCCCTAAAAATGGCGGCCCCGCCCTATTAAATTCGGCGGCTATAATAGTAAGTTTTATACTTAATATATAAAAGTAACTCTACTTTAAGTAGCGTACTATATTACTTATATATTTTATTACACTTATACTATCTTTAAATAATTAGATAAAGAAAACTTATCGTGTATATAGTTATAGTTTAAGGTAAGTAAAGATTTTAAAGCTAGTATATTTTATTATTATAAGAATAGATATTTACGCATTTATTTTCGGCTAGTATATACCTAGTGTTAATTAAGTAAATAGTTTAAAATACCTAAAAGTTAGGGGTATTTAGCAACTTTAAATTAAAGCCTTTTTTAAAAAAAAAACTTTAGGGCCGGCAGGGTAAAGGGGGTAAGCCTTAAAGTGCAGTAAAGGGCCGTAAATAGGGCCGGTAAGTATAACGCAAGCCTAGAGAATTAACCTGCCTTCTTTATATTCCTTAAAAGTTATAAAGATATAAGTACCTATTTAGGAAATAATATAATTTAATTAGTTATAGGGCTAGATTAGTTAGCACTAGGTACGTATTAGCCGAAAATGGGTGTGCGAATATCCGTTCTTATTATTATATGCCGCTGAACTGCTGGAAGAAGGCGACGCCGACGCCGATGACGGTGCGGCGCCGCAGCTTGAACACGTCGAGCCACTCGACGACCTCGAGCCTGATGCCGCCGACGCCCGGGTGCTTCTTGTGCTGCATCTTCTTCTGGATCGCCACCTCGGTCAGGATGCCGCGGTGCTCGGCCTGCACGCGCGAGTCGGTCGGCAGCAGCCCCCGCAGGCGCGACAGGCTGCTGAGCGCGTCCTCGGGCCTGTCGACCAGGGCGAGCCACCGAGGCGAGTACGGGAAGGCGAGGATGCCGAGGCCGAGCAGGGTCGAGGATACCATCTGCAGACCGAAGGGAATACGGAACGAGGCCTCGCTTTCCGGGTGCCGGGTTCCGTAAGTGATCCAGAATGAGATGACGACGCCGCCTACGATCGAGATGGACTCGAGAACCAGCAGCGTGCCTCTCAGATTGGGTGGAGAGATTTCAGAAATGTAAATGGGTGCTCCATGTACACGAGAAGTCAATTATCGAATGTTCATCACCCACCAAAGCACACTCGAGAGAGGTTTTCTTACCATTGCCAAAGTTCCTACTCCTACTCCGCCAATTGTTCTGCCGGCGACCAGCACGACGTAGCTCCTGGAGGCTGTCTACATGATGGCACCAATGTTGAGGATGATGACGACGAAGGCGATGGCCCGTTTTCGCGATATCCTGTCGGCGAGGGCAGGCATGAAGAAGCACCCGAGGAAGGCCCCAAACTCGAGCATGCCGGTCATGAGACCCTTTCCAAATGCAGTTTCTGCCTGGGGATACACGGCGTGGAACTGGTCCATCACGTTGATGATGGAGATGACACCCCTGTGCAGAGGACGTGGTCAGCGAGCTGGTCCACCATCACCGCACTCGCTGCCCGTGGCCTTGCTCCGGAGAACACGGAAATCTGAGGCTGCAAGAAGGGAGGGGTGGACGTAAGTGGTCGTAGCCGAAGGAGAAACCACCCATGGAGGCAATCAATGCTGCCCCAAAGATGAATGGCGAGCTGATCAGGCCGCTGATGCCCTGCTTGCCGTACGAGACGGTTTCTGAAGGGTTGAGTGAGGCATCGAGGATAGGAGGGCCACCCTTCCCTTGGTGCTCAACCTGCTCGACGTTGGCCTCGCCGGCCGAGACAAATTTGGAGTCCATGCTGAGCCTTGCGTCACAAGTCTGAGGCTTGAAGAAAAACAGTAAAGAGATTTCCCGATGTTTTCACCGCGTCGGCGGGACTTGTCGAGATGGCATTGCGAATCTGTGGGAGGGGATTTGCTCAGCGACATATATACTGCCGTCCATGCCCAGGTGTGGAATCTGGACTCAGGGCGTCCGTCCTATGGGCTCCCAGCGCCTTGGAATACGTCGAGCGACGAGCAGGCAGGAGACCCCCTTCCCCCAGCGGGAGTTGTGCACGTGCCAAGCCACAGGCATAACGGTTTGGACCGAATTCCTGGGGTAAATTCGCCGGGTCTCACGGGGTAGCCCCGGCGTTATCGTAGTGCAGGGCACGGGGTTGCGAGCCCAGCGCTTCCTGTCCAGCTCAAAATTACCGCATCAGGAATTAAAAATTACCGCATCAAGAACTCATCGGCGATGGATTCTTGGCGATCTGTAGCCTACCATCCTGGATATGTCCCTGAGTCGAGTCGTTCTTCCTTGTTTTCGTCCTTCAACATCGAAACTGCGTCTTCCTGCGTCATCATGCATGTGTCATCTTGACGCCGAACCCATCCCAACTCGTCTCAATCTTGGGGAGGATTATGATTCTTTCGGACGCTGTCGGCGGATATTTCTCAGTATAGCCTCACACCAGCTCTGCGTATATTTGTGCTAGTTCTCGGCCTCACAGCCGTAGCTAATAATCCACCTGTTAGTTTCAAGCATAACATTTCTCAGTCGTACCTCGGTCAAGATGGCCAGGCAGTGTTACATTGCGGAGCCCCACAAATAGCGTGTGCTGAGCAAGAGTCTGAAGGATTGGTCCTGAATCAACGTGGAAATAAATGTATCTGTCACGCTTAAATTCCAGATCTGAAATCTATGGATCAGTGGAAGAATACTCACGATGAAAGAGAATCACATAGACAGCACATTGTCCCCACTCAGTTGTTGCAATCATATGGCGTTGAGATTTGTAACTGTGTTGAGCCAGGTTATTCTGAACTCCAAGCCGGTGTGCATGTGACTGGCTAACGACCCCTGGCTGCTTCTTGTAGAGTCGAAATTGTCTACTTGAACAGGTAAGTGTAGTAGAAGATCACGTAGTGAGAAGACGTAGTTAAATACTAAAAGAAGACTCCACCTACATGTCCCGTGTCGTCCGAGGTCGATCTCCGCCACTCAGATGCTTGCCAAAACGTCTGACTAGGACAGATGATCTGTTCCCAGTGACGATTGGCGCGCTCGACGTCACTGCTGCTCGACGACAGGCATAAAAGCACGTGTCACATATTTATTTTGGGCTTGTGACGATAAGCTGTTGACTCTGACTCTTAATTCGTTATGATTTATATCTAGGACTGGTGGTCGGTCTAATTGTCAACGAAGTTCTATAGTCTTGCCCGCTCAATTCTCTTGCCACTCTCATCGAACTCGATCTTCTTCCCGGTAATAAGACTCTCTTGCAAGGCACAGCCGATCCTGACAGCATTCACAGCCCCTTCCAGCTTAAATGGTGGAGGTGTGTTGTTCAGACAGCTCTCAGTAAATTCGTTGGCCTCGGTGATGAATGCCTCCCGGAAGCGACCGTAGTAATCTTGCGGGATCTCACGGCGGATGCCATTGGGCTCAAACAGGTTCACCAGGTTGAGCTGAGGTTGCGTGTTGATTGCAATCTTGCCATTTGTGCCGAAGATCTCGGTCGTGTCCTCTTGGCCGGCCGCCATCATGCGGGAGCAGAACAGCTGAGCAATTTTGCCGCCCTGAAAAGCACGTCAGCTGAGGAGCTCACCGAGAAGAATGCTGATGAAGAGACTTACGTAAAACTCAACAACAGCGGCGGCATTGTCTCGATCGTTGTGTTTCCTCAGGTCAGGCTGCACAGCTGTGATGCCCACCGCGGACACGCTCTTGACCTTGCTGTCCTCGCCAAAGAACCACAGCGCTAGATCGATATCGTGGATAGAGCAGTCGACGAAGATACCACCGCTGAACTCGGCATACGCGACGAAAAAGCCTGATGGGTCTAGTTTGTCGGCAGTCTGCGACCTGAAGACAGACGGCGTGCCGATAGAGCCTGAAGAAAGGCGCTTGTACGCGTCCCTGTATGACGCGTCGAACCTGCGCGAGAAGCCGCAGATGACCTTCTGTGACGGGTTCTTCTTCAGGGACTTGTTGTACGCGTCGACGACGGACTGCGAGATCTCGACGCTCGTGCTGAGCGGCTTCTCGCACAGGACGTGCAGGCCCTTCTCGATGGCCTTGATGGCCTGCTCCGCGTGCACCGTTGTCGCGCTGGAGACGACGACGGCCTGCAGCGTGGGCTCGTTCCTGAGCAGCTCATCATAGTCGAGGTATGTCCTCAAGGGCCCAAACTCGGCCACCGCCGCATCCAATTCCGCTTGGACTGGTGAGCTGACGGCTATCAAGTTGGCCTTGGGTGTCAGAGTTGCGAAATGGCGAGCATGTCGCAGACCCTATATCTCTCATGTGAGGAGGATTCTCATCTTTGTTGAGGCATGTATTGGCCGGCGGGAACTAACCATGCGACCGAGGCCGGCTACCGCAACGTTCAGCTTCTTGTCGGACATTGTGTACGCGTCTTGGATTGTGGAGAAGAAGCTCGTGAATCCGAAAGGTGCAGAGAGGAGCGTAGGGGAATAGGTGATGAGCGCAACAATTTTGAGGCTCTTAGTATCCGCTCTATCCAATATATACGCTTTCGGCCTACGGAATTTTTGATACGGCGGTCAACAGTCGACCCAACCGTCGAATGGTCTGTAGTCGAACCCCCTCATCCGGCCGGCTGCTGCTGTCTGTTGCAAGCAAAGTGAAACCCCCCCCGGTCGCTTGGCATGCTCTGCCGCCACACCTCAAAAAACTTCAATTTTATATAATAGCTATTATAAAGCTGTTAATCCCTATAAAATAAATAAAAAATATATATTCTAATATAGATTTTTATAAATAGTTTAAATATTTTATTTCTATTATTTAAAATAATTCTGTAATAAAGATAAAAATAAAAGATTAATTATATAATTATTTTATATTTTAAAAATTAAAAAAATATTTTTTATTATAGTTAAATAACTATTATTAATTATAATATTTAAAAATAGTATTAATATATTAATAAGTAATATAATATTAACCTTTTTAAAAATATATTAAAAGTTTATAATAATTTAAATAAATATATATTAATATAAATATATACGATATATATATCTTATATATTAGTATTTTATTTAAAAAATTAAAGCATTAAATTTTATATTTATATTATAAGGTATAAATTAAATAAATAATTAATATTTTAAAGCTAGTTATATTTAAAATAAGTATTTAAAAATTATAATGTAAGTAGTTTTTATAATAGCTTTTAAATGATATATTTTATAAGCGTTAATATAATTGTATTGTTAAGATAAAAAATAAATAGTACTTTTAACTTTTTTGAGGTGTGGCAGCAGAGCGTGCCAAGCGACCGGGGGGGGGTTTCACTTTGCTTGCAACAGACAGTGGATACCTGCATTAGCGGCATGCACGGAGTATAGATCCAGTGTGCCCAGCTCGACGATCTACCGCCAAGGGTTGCCTTAGTCACCCGTGGGAGGACTTGTGGCTGCCACAGTCGGCGAATGCTACCAAAGCGAGCTCCCTGTGGGGGCAATCCCCGCGCCGTCAGACCTCGTTCGTCGTTTGAGATTGGGTAGCGGGCGACGGTTGCCACTTTGTGAATTGCGGGGCCAAAGTTCCCCGGGTTTTATTTTTCCTCTTCTGGGGCGTCTTCGCCGATGGGTCGCCTTGTCCTTCCTTGATTATCATCCACTCCTATTTGCGCGTCACCAATCAATCCTGCAATACAGGTGGGCAACCGCAATATGGGCATTGAGAGACGCGGCAATGCCCAGTGCAAAAAGGCCGTGCTTGAGATGTAAAGGTACGTACTCTGGTTACCGACCACCCGGGTCCTCACCAGACTGCCTGAGTGCGACTCTCAAAGTTACCGTAGTGTGTAACTATATTGACCATATTATACAGAAAGGCACGAGAAGTGTAAGTGAACCCTGACTTTTGTCATCTAATAGACTGCTCTTGCACATTGTTTGTCTGACATCAGCGTATCTCGTAGGTGATAGACAGAAGCCGACTTGTGGAAGATGTGAGAAGCGCGATGGTGTTGAATGCCACTGGCCAGAGCAACAATGGAAGTCATTTAGGCGAGGATCTTCAGCCGGCTCTGGGGCCAACTTCTCGAGCGACCAGTCTTGGGTGAACAGTAGACCTCGGGCATGTGAGTTTATTCAGTTCAAATTCATCGTCTACACATTATAACAAATGCTGACGCCGATGTCACTCTGCAGTTCGCCATGTCGGCCGGAACAGCACATCAACAACACCCGTATCAAGCGTCTGGCCTCACAGTACCCCAGCTAGGTCACAAGTCTCGGCTGGTGTGAATACCAACATATTTACAAGTGAGGCGGAATATTAACAAGCAGCTGAGGGTGCGCAGGTGCCAGGTCATGCGCGGCCGCCGGTGACATCACCAACTGGGGACAATCGGTTCTTTATTGCTGGAAAGGATCTGCTAAATGCACTCCTGGATCATCTGGCCAGGTTGCCAACTACAATTCTCCATACCTAGGTATCATATAGCAGGGGCCCACTTTTATAATGCTCCATTCTATATAAAGTAGAGCAGCTCCTGCTTTATTATTTATAATATAAAATACCAGATAATATACTCTATTTAATTACTATATTTATAATTATAATAATTATAAGCCCGGCTTATTAAATTTCCCTTATTATATAAATATATTAAGCTTCTTTTATTATTTTAAACGCTTTATTATTAACTAATTTATTATATTTTTAATTAATTTAAATAGCGCTATTTTTATAAGTTCTATATTTCTATATAACCGAAAAAGCTATTTAATATAATTTTTATAGCTTAAATTTTATTATAAAATATAGGGAATTTAATAATAAATTAATTTAAAAGCTAAAAATTATTTAAATTCTTTAAATAAGCTTTTTAAATATTATTTAATTAATAAACTAATTATTAAATATATAATTAAGCTTTAAATTAAATATATTTAAAAGCTTAATAAATAGC